>JASDQU010215776.1:1760-12893 GCA_032191745.1 Picea mariana
ACTAATAAATAACGAATTAATAGAGTAAAAGTTTTATTTAATTTTGAAGGGAAAAAATTGGGGGGAAATTTTGGAGGGAAAAAATCATTTTACAAGTTATAAGATTTTCATTAGGAGGCTGAGCATTTGTATCATTCTATATTCTTAGTGAGAAGTGATGGCTTCGTTAGATAAATAAGATTTTATTTCTGAGATATCAACATATTGTTCACATACTTCTTCTTTTGGGACTAGAAAATGCGACGAGAATACTTGTAATGTAAATGAGGAGTCATATTTTTCACCTAGTCGGAAGTTTGATCATAGTGCAAGCAATGGTATTCATCATATTCATCATGAAAGTCCTAAATTAGAGGACTTTGAAGGCACCGATGATAAAGAGGAGGAATATGATGGCAATCAATATGTTCAATAGTTTAATAATATTGAAAATACTCAAAATCTAGATCCAAGTGAAGACTTTGATTACAGTTTAAATGATTGGGATGATATTTTTCTTCCGAGGGTTTTCAAGGAAATGATGAGGATGGTGAATATTTTCCTCCAAGTGAGGATTTTCAAGGAACAAATGAGGATGATGAAGAATTTCCCTCAAGTGGGGACTTTAAAAGTAGTGAAGATGATTATGCCAATGGTGGACACTCTTTCCCGAGTGGGGAATTTAAATGCAACAATGTTGATRATGATGATTTTCCTCCAAGTGAGGATTTTCAAGGTATTGATGAGGATGATGAAGATTTTCCTCCAAGTGAGGATTTTCCAGGAACTAATGAGGATTATGAAGAATTTATCTCAAGTGGGTATTTTAAAAGTAGTGAATATGATTATGCTAATGGTGGTCACTTTTTCCCGATTGAAGAATTTAAAGGGAGCATTGTTGATGATGATGATTTTCCTCCAAGTGGGGATTTTCAAGGTACTGATGAGGATGATGTAGATTTTCCTCCAAATGAGGATTTTCAAGGCACTAATGAGGATGGTGAAAAATTTCCCTCAAGTGGGGATTTTAAAATTATTGAAGATGACTATGTTAATGGTGGACACTCTTTTCTAAGTGGGGAATTTGAAGGCACCAATGATGATGATGATGATTTTCCTCCAAGTGAGGATTTTCAAGGTACCGATGAGGATGATGAGTATTTTCCTCCAAGTGAGGATTTTCAAGGCACTAAGGAGGATGATGAATAATTTCACTCAAGTAGGGATTTCAAAAGTAGTGAATATGATTATGCCAATGGTGGAAACTCTTTCCCTAGTGGGGAATTTAAAGGCAACAATTTTGATGATGATCATTTTCCTCCAAGTGAGGATTTTAAAAGTACTGATGATGATGATGAAAATCTTCCTCCAAGTGAGGATTTTCAAGGCAATAATGAGGATGATAAGAATTTCCCTCAAGTAGGGATTTTAAAAGTAGTGAAGATGATTATGTCAATGGTAGACAGTTTTTTCCAGGTGGGCAATTTAAAGGCACCAATGGTGATGATGATGTTTTTCCTCCAAGCGAATATTTTAGAGGCACTAATGGTGGTGTTGTTGATGATGAAGACATTCTTGTTAGAGAATAATTTAATGGAATTGATAGTCTTAAGGATGATGATGATTTTCTTTCAAGTGAATATTTTCATGGAAAATCCAATGACATTGGTGAGGATGGTGATCATTTTTCTAGTGAGTTTGATATTCCTCTTATCAACGAGATTATCAATGTATATGATGATGGAACTAGGATTTAAGATCATGTTCTCAATCATTTAGGCACAACAAATCAAGGTGATCAACATTCTCTTGTTCAGTATCCTCACAATGTACTGTATGATATTCCTACTAGTGATGAGGAAATTCCTTCTAGTGAAAATGATGAAATAGTGGAGACATTGCAAATAAACATTGTTTTTAGGACTAAGACTAGACCTTTTTATATCAATCCAAATCATTCTAGTTATACAAGGTCTAAGAAATAATTTCTCACTAAATCAATTTCCATAAGTGTTTTGATTTCAAGTGAATATTGTCAAAAGAATTGTTTGAAAATTATGGACTACATGTATGCCTTGAATAAAAGGAAGACATATTTGTCAATGAATAAGAGCATGCAAAATTCATATTTAGTGGGGTCCATGATATCCACTAAGGTAGGATATTATTATTGCATTGGGAATCTTTTACTTTGCAGATGAAAAAATCACTCAATTGACAATATTCGTCTATCAAGAATCCAAACAAGATTGGAAAAATATCATTCATTTTATTCAAAGGTACATCATGGACGAGAGAGTGGGGCATTATCAAACACTACATTGTCATGGATGCATGACTTCTTTTCCAAACATGGAGAGAAATCTACAAGTTATCAAAACATATTCCAGATAATTTCTCAAGGAGAGAAATCTACAATTTATACACAGAATATGATGAAGGTGTTGAAGGAAATGGAAATTTTATTACATATGCATATTTTACAAGAATATTGAAGAAACAATTCAACAATGTCTGTATTCCTAAGAAATCAAGGATGGGTATTTGCAGTATATGTGATACTCTTAAATCAAGAAGAGATAAATTTGAAGGGGTAGAAAGAGGTATATATTTACAAAAAAAAATTTAATTGGATAGTTATCAACAATGAAAACATATTATCAATATTTTCATTTTATGTCATGTGCAAATTCCATAGTCAAAGCACTTCAAGAACATCATAATCAACAATCAAGTGAAAGGAAAAAAATTGCACAAATATCAAAAGAAATGTTATGATGCTCCAAACAAATATATAGGTATGATAATTGATGGCATGGACCAGAAAAAACCACTTCTACCACAGTTTTTCTGTACACCAAAAAATTTACAAGAATAGAATTTCATTCAGTTTCACTTGGTTGGTTGTATGGTTTTTAATGGAAAAATGTGTCTAAGGGTTTACTTCATAGCTCCAAATATTCATAATGATGCAAATCTGACCATCACCATAATTCATCATGTGCTCACTCACTCGTTTGACAATCTTCCTCAAGCTCTATATCTATAGTTAGAAAAAACTAGTCCTGAAAACAAAAATCAAATTGTGTTTGGATATCTAAGCATGCTTGTTCAGTTGAGAATCTTTCAAAAGTTAAAAGTTGGTTTCCTTCTTGTTGGACACACTTATGATCATATTGATCAAATGTTCAGTCATTTTTCAGTAACATTGAAGAGGAAAAATGTTGGAAGCCTACCATCATTAATTGAATGTATTAAGAAATCATACATTCTAGAGCCTGATTTTCACATATTAGAAGAAATTGTTGACATGCGAAGATTTATTCAGGGATCACATGGTGAAGAAAAATGTATTGAGAAAGTTATTGACATTAGCTTCCAACATCAATTTTGTTTAAAAACATTTGATGGGAAAACACTTATATGGGGAAATAAGTATTCAACTACTGCAGAATGTAGGACTTCATCAGGTTTGACATTTTTCAAGTTCATTCCAGATCGTTCAATATTTTCATCAAAGCTATTGTTATTACAATCAATTCTTGAAATCCATAATGCACTGAGGTGTAATATAGATGTAGATTATTTTGAATTATTGGAAGAAATAAAAAAGTTCATTAAAGATACATATGAGTACTTTGATGTTGTTGATTATGTTTGGTGGGAGTCTTTTTTCAATGGTCAAAGTGACATAATTTCAAGCTTAACAAATGAAGATACATTTTTGAAGACTCCATTTCGTTCGTCACAAAATATGCCAAATGAATCCGAAAAAAGAAACATTGTTGAACAACAAAAATCTCAAGGTGCTATTGAGTTTTCACAAGCAGAGGAAAGAAATATGTATATTGGTTCTAGAAAATCACGTGCAGAATGTAAATCCATGGAATACCTTTACAGGGGTTCGATACATAATATTAAGGAGGGTAGCATGATTGCAGTATTAGCGACTGAAGATCCACATGGTTATCCATTCTAGATTGCAAAGGTTATAAAGATTGACAAAAAAAATGAAAATGTTATAGAAATTGAAGTGCATTGGTATGCAACAGGTACACACCTATTCAATGGTGTGTACAAGCCAGAGATGGTGGTTGAGAAACATGTCGGTAGAAAGATAAAAGGAAAGGGTCAAAATACAACTCATTGTTGCACTGACCTCTTAAAATTAGAGGATGTTGACACACTTGTTTATGAATTCAATTTGAAAAAGAGAGGAACACTTCGCTCTAGGACAAAAAATAAGATCAGGAGGTTGCTTCCACAAGAAATAACTGCAATATGGGAGTCTGTTAAACCTAGTCATAGATCTAAAAGGATTTTGACGTTTGAATTGTTGGGCATGCATGTAGACTCAGATGGTGCATTCATCGATAATAGAGAAGAGTATGGATCATAAACATCTTCATCCAATCATTTATCCGAAGGCAATGTAGACTCTGATGGTATTTTAGAATCCATGAGTCAATTTGAATAAGTGTATGAAACATTTTGTGTATTTTGATCCATATGATGTTTGTATGGTAACTAGAAATGAACATTTAACTTACATATGATCTTACATGATGTTATGAATCATTTCTATGTTTTATGAACTATATGTTTTGATTATGGAGAATATAATAAAATTTCTTAGCTCATATGTTTTGAATATGGACAATGTAACAATACTTTTAAAAAATAATTTATGTTTCATTCAATGTAATTCACATTGATTTTTTTTATTAAAAGTAAAAAAAATAAATTGGAAGTGATGTTGAATTTTTAAAGTATAGGGTGATATTTTCATGGTATTATGTATTATCTTGTGATTGGAATGATAAACTAAGATTTTAAAAGTAAACATTCAAGGGTTGATTTTATGATTTTGTTTACAGTAGTGACGATTTCTTATACCACTTTAAAAAAAATTGTCATTTTAATACCCAAATTTTAGCATGGGTGCTACTGGTAGCAATAATTTTCAATTTGATGGTTGATTTTGATGTTTTGGTTTTAATGGTACTATTGATCTATATTTTCGATTGGTTTAGTATTGTCATTCAACCACTCTTAGGATTTCTTTTTCATTTTTCTTAGCTTTTTTTTCTTTACTTTTCTTCTCTTACATAAAAAAATCCTCCAAGCACTTAATTGTTTTTTTTTAAATGATACAGATGCAGAGTTGCATAACAATTCTTAAATATTTTCTTTTTGACTTACTCAGTTCTGCAACCCCACACTCACCAATATTGTTACTAGGATCTTTCCCTCGTGACCTTGGGTCATGTCACGAAAAAGAAAGACTAGATATAAAATATTAAATCTACCCCCACAATCAAACATGAAAAATAAGTGTTGGATCATGTTGTCATTGATGCAAACGGTTTGATTGATTGATGTCAAGTGATTAAATTATTGATTGAAGTCAATGGATTGATTGATAGGCTTGATTGATTGATGAACAATGTATATGTATTGTCCTTGATGAGAATGATAGATGTCAAGTGGAAACTAATCTATTGAAGATGTTATCATTAATATGATGCATAGATGAAGATGGATCAATGAGTTGTCATTGATACATGATGAAGATGGATTGTTCGATATATGATGCATAGTTTGTTTGATAAAAAGATGACTCACTATTTTCTTGTCATGGTACAAATGGATGAACTCCAAAGTGGTCCCCTTATGGTGAAATCCCTCATGGGAAGACGCTTTGCGGTTGAGTTATGGTTGAGAGAACCCATGTTTGTATATGGGATAAAGAGAAGAAGATCAATAATTTTGTTGGTGAAACTATCCTAGATGGATAGTGCTTGTCATGTCATTTCCGGTGGTAAGTGGAATGTCACATAACTCCTCACGGTTTGAGAGTTATGGCCCTACGAAATTGAAGGACCCCCATATGATGGCTTGAAGCCCCATAAGGTCAAAGAAGTCAAAGTACTTTAAAAGAATAAATCATTATTTAAATGATAAAGTAAAGTGACAAAGTCAAGGTGGATTATTTAAATAATAAATAGAAGTGACAAAATCAAGAAGGAATATTTAAATGATAAAGTATTGGAGAACTTTCTATTTATGGAAAGTGGTTAACCCTAAAATAAGGGAAATAGGTTAAGTGACCTAGAAATGGGTTAAGTGACCTAGAGGATGAAAGTATAAATAAGATAAAAATGGTCTTTTGCAAAACATCCTTTTTTTTGGGTGGATCAATGGAGAGTTTCTTCTGAGATTATCTTTTGGAGTATTGATTGAGAGCTTCTTGTGAGAGCATCTTTGGTGTGGATCTCTTGAGTATGATTGAAGATTTATTATGAGAAAGAGAGCGTGAGGAGAATCTCATGGATGCATCAAAGTTTCAGCAATATCGGAGATCTTGAAAAAAGTCTCGAAGCTTCAGAAACCCTATTTTCTGAGGTGTACGCGGGCTGTAATGGGCCAGGGTGCGTACATACGCGGGCTATATGAGGACAGGGCACGTACAGTGGATAAAATCATGGAAATTTGTGTTTGAGCTGATGGCTGGTTGTTAAAAACTGAAGCAGGTTCCAGTTCTGCATTCTATGGGCTCAGATCTGTCACTAAGGCATTGATATGGTTACATTAATGTCTTGATGGATAGTATTGCTTGTTGTGTTGTGAATGCTTAAGGCATTCTTGGTATGGCTGCTGTGATGTGGTTTATGCTGGTTGATGGAGTGAGAAATACTCTTGTGATTTAGTTGTGATATGATTGCTATGATATATTAGTTGCTTATACATGATTGACTTAGCATTCACATTGATTGGTTGTGGAGCATGAGTAAGATATTGGAGAGCTTGGATGTGTTGTGAATGGATGGTGGTTAGTTTGGACAGTGGAAGACATAAGAAATTTTGCTTGCAGGTTGCAGAGGATCTGAGTGTGTGATGAAAAGGACAAACCCTAATAGCTCAGAAGACACATGTAGGTTGTTGTATATATTGACCATGTACATACGCGGGTTGTAGTAAGCCAGAGCACGTACACATGCGGGCTACACTACTGACAGGTCGTGTACCTGTTGCAGATTGATATCTGTTGAAGATTGTTGCCTCATCTTAGTTGGTGTTGAGGGTGTAAGTTGAGTCTTGCATTATAGAGTTGGTGCTCTTGTAGAGTTGTACTCTATTCAGTTGTTGCTAAAAAACCCCAAGGATTGTAGTCCGTAATAAAAAGAAAATTGTACATACATCTTGTGTTCTTTGTGTTCCTTGTGGTGATGACTTATTGATGATCTATGTTGTTGATATATGTTCACATCTAACTGGTTATAAAAGACAATAATGAGTAATGAGTAAAATTTGAATGTTAACTAATGAGTTTTTTGTAAGAGGGAAGTTTTTGTTAAAAGGAGCCCCACATGCATTCACCCCTGCCTCTAAGTGTGGTAGGTGTGTCCAACAATTGGTATCAGAGCAGGCCTTCACTACAAGCCTTAACTAGCTTGAAGGAGATCCATACACATATAAATGGATGATGAAGTTCCAATCCTTGATGAGGAAAAATATTCTACTTGGAGAATAGAGATGAGATTACATTTGAAGACAATGACAACAACGATTTGGAAGGCATCCATTGGTGGATCAGTTCCTTTGAAGAACAAGTCAAAGTTTGTGGCTCAAAGGGAAGGAAAGAAGAATGATGCATTGTCTCACAAGACCATTCTTAGTGGACTCTCAAGCCTTATCAAAGAGAGCATGGGACAATGCACTTCCGCCAAGAATCTATGGCTAAAGCTAGAGGAGACATATCAAAACAAGAAAGAAGATGTTGAAGACCACTCCATCAAGATCATTAAAGGTAAAGAATCTCCAAAAAATCTTGAATGCATTATTTATAAATGTGATCTTGAAAACATTTCAAATGAAGACAAAGAATCAAGTGATGATGTTAGCACAAATGAAGATCTTGAAGACATTTCAAATGAAGACAAAGAATCATGTGATAATGTTGGAAAAAAGGAAGATCTTGAAGATACTTCAAATAAAGGTAAAGAATCCTCAAAGACCCTTGATTGCAATGATTCAAAATGTGATGATGTTGAATTTTTTTCAAGTGAAGAAGAAGAAGATCTAGAAACAGTTTGTGTAAAGTTTGATGGTAGTTATCCCATGGAAAGAATAGAAGAAAATCTATTAGAACTTCAAAAGAAAGTTGAAGAGGGTTTATATAGATATAGCAGTGATCATTTTTATACACACTATAACTATCTTTCAGATAACACTAAGAATTTTCTTAGGAGGAATCAAAGACACATCTTGAAGTTAAAGGAAATGCTCAAAGAACAAGAAGAGAGCAATAAGACTCAATTAGAATAAAAGGAAGAAGAGAGCACAAGACTAAAGAATGAAAAAGAAGATATGAATGTAGATGATGAGATTAACAAAAGTGTTGAAACTATTGTCCATCTCAAGACCCAATTTGAAGAAGCCAAAAGTATAGAGGAACTATTGAAGAATCAAATAAATGAAAAGGAAGAGTCATGTTGTAAGTTAGAAGCTGAAATTGTTGATCTTAGAAAGAAAGTGGAGAAGTCAAATAAATTCTTGAATAGTTCACTAATCTTGGATGAGATCTTGGATAGTCAAAGATCACCATATAATAAATCAGGTCTTGGATACAAATAAGAAACTACACATGCTGAAGCTAGCACCTCAAAGAAGCATGAGGTAAGTCCATCAAAGAAGGAAGACAATGTTGCAAAACAACCATCTACACAAGGCAAAGAAAATTTCAAAAGAACAAAGCAAGGAAGACATCAAGAAGCTATTCTTGGGACACCGAAGCAAAGGTATGAAAGTATTTTTCATGGGCATTTTTATTCATGTAATGGATATGGTCACAAATATTTTGAATGTAAATCTTATGAAAGGAGATATAATGGAAGATTTTATAACACCATGAGGTGTTGGAGATGTGATCAAGTATGACACATTGATGTTCACTGTAACACCATTAGATGCTACAGTGGTAGTGGATTTGGCCACAAATCCCAGGGGTGTTGGAATACAAGAAAAAATTCCATGATGAGGACTTCAAATAACATGGCTAGAAGAAGGAATGAAGTAAGAAAGGGAGACATATTTGAAAAGATGGATGCTCAGAGCTCAAGTTCTGAGGAGCAGGGACATCTACAAAAGTGGGTGAAGAAGACAGAGCAGCCATATAAGAATGAAAGACTAAAGGGAAGTTCAAGAGTGTTATCCACAGAGGCACATGTGGGTGACAATGGTATCAATCGCGTACATACGCGGGCTGACTTTGAATAGGTCGCGTACATACGCGCTCTGGTGTGCAACAGACCACGTATATGTGGAAAAGCCTTCGAAAAAAGGCAATGCACATGGGTTGCAACTTAATGTAATGATATAAATCTGTGATGCAAGGGCTGACATGGTTTTTTGTAGGTTATGACACTGTTTTGCTACAGGTTTAAATGTTCATCTATTGGATTATGTAAAATAAAATCTTGGGTGCATGGCACTAACCCATGAGTATGGAGGATTGATGTTAATCTGTTGGTGTACATGGCTGGCTACATATTGGAACATGTATTTGGTGAGATGATCATGTTGTACATCATTGATGATCTATAGTTGATGCATGATTGGTAGAGGCACCTACTAGCAGTTTGATTGGCACATGTTTTATGAAGAATTTGACATACATGTATGGGGATTCATCATATTCTGGTATTGGTGCATGGTGATGTACTTGCTAGGTACAAGTGGTGATACATGTTGGCATATGCTTGATGATACTACACCATTGGTATTACTTGATTAGCACAACATTGTGGCACTTGGTTCTGTTATCACTATGTAATTTTCCCAAGGCTGTGGAGGTAGTCATAGAGGCAACATCAAAACCACTTCGAGTCTTGGATCTATCCCTCCAAGACTCAGAGAGGGATCTCTCTGTTTGATATAGATTTGTTTGAATAGATATTAGGCTAGATAATGAGTTCAAAGTTTGGATTTTTTAAATGATTGGCTGGAACAGGAGAAAAGAGGTCCATTGGGTAATGGGGTCACAACCTGAAGTTCAATAAAAAACAAGTTCTATAGACAACCTTACAGGGCAAGGTAGGCACTCTTGTTGGATTCTTTGAATTTGATTTTGGATTTATAGGAACAGGGTGAGAGGGACAAGAAATAACAGGGCAATCAAGAATCCTGAAATTAACCATTGAGAAGAAAACATTGACAATTATGTCAAAGCCAGAAACAGAGTGTATGTCTCAAAAAATTATGTTCTTTGAACTTCTTTGCATAATTCAGAGTATGAATAACTTAAAAAATACAATGGAAACAAATCAAAGTGAATAAAAAAAACATCCGCACCAAAAATGACACATGAATCCTGTAGCTGCTGTGACTGTATTATTGGATTGATGAAATACAGAAAGCTCTGTGAGCTTTGATACAAAGTTCAATCATGGTCCCTCCCATTCTTGGGTGCCAGAATCAACAACCTTTTACATTAGAATCATATGAATAAATAAGAGATATCCCCCAACAAATTTTGTAAGTCGGATTCAACCACCTCGGCCAAAAATAACAACAAATCCCCAAAAATCTTGAACTGCCTGCCATGAAAGAAGGGCCGAATTTCTGCCAAAAAGGGGTCCGCACAGACATATGTTTCTCTTCAATTTTGACACTTGGGAAAAAACTAAAGGAGGTTATTTTATATGGGAATGTTCTGGACAAAAACCTCCTTTGGTTTCTCCAAATTTTCCTTCAGGTCGCCGTAACATCTCCCGTAAAATCGGGACTGTAACAGGAAAACCAAAAATCCAAAAAATGAGGCTGAAAGACAGCTTCTATTCTCCCAACTGGTGGCACATTTGCAAAATATGGAAGAGGTTTTTGTTCTTCATCCCTTTCTGAACAAAATCCTCTCTTGGTTTTTTAAAATATGTCTTTGTTTGTCCATAATCCGCTTCTAAAGACGAAGTGTCAAACAGACAAAAAACGGGCAGTTTTAAAAAATTGGGGGAAAGTGGTTTTTTGGGGAAAGGTGGTATTCCAGACCCCTCCTGAGGTGGTAAGTGGTATTGGGAGGGGGGGGTCCAAAATCACCTGGAGGTGACAAGTGTCCCTCCCAATACCACTTTTCGGACCCCCCCCCCCCCCCCCCCC
>JASDQU010215779.1:2831-18420 GCA_032191745.1 Picea mariana
ACGAAGGTAAGGGCACTAGCAAGATCCCCATATACGAATAGATCCTCAGAAATATATCTAACGCTAAGAAGGTATCGGGGGGATATCCCTTAAACTGAACTCACACGACCTTATGCTTAACTCTGGTGTAAGCGGAGCCTCCTGATATTACCAATTATACAATGGATTTATCCACTCCCTTAGTTAGAAACATATGTTGATTTAATAGCCTTGGAGAAGTTTACTCACAAAATCTTATTCCAAGGCTCTAAATCCTAAGCTAGTTTGTGCACCCTAGAAAATAAAATCATTACTAATCAATTTTAAATTATAGCATTAATTTTAATGGCCTTGCTTACTCAAAAGGTGCGGTCGTGAAACTAGTGATATTATGACTCAGCAAGTAAAATAAATGAATATGAATACAATGCAAAGTCCTAACTTCAATTTCCAATAAATGATATGCTTTTCAAAAATGCAATTTTCAATTCAATTATGCAATTCTAAATAAAATGCAATCTTTCTTTACATGCAATAAGATAAATGACAAAGACTCAAGAGATCAAAATGTCAATCAATGTAAAATGACTAATACTTTTTTATTTTCAATATAAGAGAATGAAAATGCAAGGACTGAACAACAGCTTGATATAAAGACTCTATTGTGTATAGACAGAGATAACCCAAGTAGGATATCAAGGAGAAAAACACCCAGCCCAAGGTGCAAGGACAATCAAAATGAAAAGATGATGAGAAAGGCACCACCCAAAAATTCAACCAAAGACAGGTTTCTTGGCATCCCACAGACACTTAACAGTCACCACAGAGACCCAAGAAGACTCAACAATAATCAAAACCAACCCAACAACCACCAAACCCAACAATCAAGCAACAAAGGTTGATGTACGTGACTATTCAAGGGAAAAGCACGTATGTACGCAGCTTGCAAAAGTACAACACACATATGTACGCGACTGTCAAGCAAAAACCCGCGTATATGTGTCAAAACACAACTAGGCTAAGGAGAAGGCTAAGAAACTCAGACTCAGAGTGAACAGAGGCTGTCAAGCAATCATATGACAAGAAAATCAATATGAACAAGAGAAATCAAAGGAGCAAAACACTCCAAACCCCGAAAAAGAAGATTTTGTCCCCAGTATGATCGCCAATTTCTGTTACGAGGAAAATATCTCTATGGCTAGGGTTAAACCGCAACAGATGGAAATGACTGCAGAAATCAATTCTAATCTCAAGTATACTATATAAATAAATATTCTAGCAAGACAAGATAAAAGGCCTACCTCGTCCAAACGTTCGATGAAGTCCATCGTTGAGCACTTGACCCAAAGCAATATACCTACAACTAGTCCTCAACAACCAAGCAACGCAAGCATATGGTGATAATATATAATGTTAGCGCATTCAATAGCATAATCCATCAACATTCATAACAAATACGCCCATGGAACAACAATTCAAATATTTGCGAGATATTAATTGGACGAGAAAAAAGTATTTCTATTAAGATATAATCAACATAAGTGAATGAGTTACAAATTTATGTGTCGGCATGGTTCGGAACCGAGAAACTAAGTTCCTTTCAACTGGGCCTCCACCACTTCAATCCTCCACCAAAGGCAAGCTCATATAAGAGAGACAATGAAGTTCTCAATCAATAAGGGAAGAGCTTAGGGGCTAAACAATGTGTTCAGACTTAAAGGACAAAGGGATGCAGATTCAATGTGAAGTGAATAATTTCCCTAGAGTAACTTTGCTCTCCAAGTTGAAGTCTTTCTCCTCTTTTCCATAGCTTGGATTTGGCCCATTTATAGCCTTCAAGTGGAACTGAAGGGCCGAGTCAGAACGTTTCCAGTATATGGAAGGCCAACGATCATTGATCTCGTGACGTGACATGGAAACTCGACACCATTTTTTAATTTTGGGCACATTTCCCGATGTACAAAGGTTGTAGTGGTGCAACCTGTGTATACGCATGCTGTGATATAGGCAGGGCGCGTATATGTGGAAAAATCATGTTTTTAGCTCTGGGATTTGCAAAAAGGGAATTCAAGTCTTCATAGGGAAATGGAAAAATGCCCTATGTGCAAGATTGCATAGGGTGAGGCAAATCTTGCTATAACAGGAAGGCCTGAAGGTCCGAAGACGAAGAACCTGGGGGGGGGCGGATCCCACCCCCTCAGAGGGGGCAATGCTCAGCCCACACAGAGTCGCGTGGGGTTGGATCTGCGCGAAGCTGAAAACCAGAGTCTCGAGAAAACCCTAGTAGAGCCCCCAACGTCTCCTCGGCTCAAATTTTCTTTAACAAGCAAAGAAACTTTGAAATTCCAATCTATGTCCTCAACCTTATCTAATCTATGACAATCACAAAAAAATTGTTCTTTCTATCAGAAGAAGTTTTCCTTGTCTATGCTTTGAGGACAAAACATTTTTAAGTGGGACATACTTGTAATATAACTAAGGTATATTAGATCTATTATTATAATGTAATAGATAAATATCAGGTAATAATAGTCATAGGACATTTACTATGTAATGTAGTCATTGATATATAATAATGGTAATTCATGCCCTTTTCCAAGGACGTGACTTATTCTGAAGGATTCGCACCCAGTCTTGTTGAAATATTGTAACTTTGAAGAATATTTGAGTTATTATCTTATAGATCAAATCCCCTTTTGTGGATTGATCATGTCGAGACTTGTATAAGACCAAATTCCCTTTTTTGGATTGGTCAAACTGTATTTATGTAGTGGAATTTCTAAAGTCAACCCTAGGGTTTACAAAGTGGTTTTAACCACTCTTGGAAGAAGTTGGCCCTACTAAGTGAAGAGACACAACCCTAGCACCTCCTCAACAAGTATTTATAAGCGAGGATGGCGCCTGACTTGTACATTCACTCACTCACTCATCCAGTGCGCATATTTTAAAGGAAATTGCAGTTGCAAGAGGAAGGAGAAGAGAGGTGCATGCTCGGTCCTAGTTTATTCTTGGAGCTTTTTGTCTTCGTCTTGGCATTGTATTGGCAATCTATCATTGATGAATTTTTTGTTGGGTTTTCTCCCCCATGAGGGTTTCCCAAGATAAAATGGTGTGTACCTTGTGATTGTGTTTCTTTGAGTGACCATCTGTATGTTGTTGTTTTTGGAGATACATTGAGAGAATTGAAAATAACCTAATGACAACATTAATCTTAACAATTTTTTGGCAGGTCATGTAGACAGGAAGAGTTGTAGAGGGTTTCTAAAGGGATTCAATCCACTCTTTTGTTGAGTCGTGAGGTGTAGAGGGAGCCATGAGGCTTTTCTGCAGGGTGCGAGGATTTTTGGGCAAATCTGTGGCACTTGGAAGGCCATTTGGGGGTTTCCTTGAGAGGGGTCGAGTCCTTCTCTTGTCAGACCACGTGGATGGAAGGAATCGTGAGGCACTTGAAGTGGTTGAGTTAGTTGGGTGGGGGGTTTCTTTGAAGAGAACACATCTTCTAGAAGAGACTTGGCATCGTTTCTAGGTTTTGGATTGTTATTGTGTGTTTTATTGATGTATTGCATGTGCATTAGCAACCACTAGAGATTGTAATGTTGTTGGTGTCTTCATTCATAATAAAATGCCCACACTGTCTCTTATATTCTATGCGTATTCTATATGCATGCATTATGTTTGAAAAAATGGCCATGGTTAAAACACATGTAAACTCTTTGCAAAAATTTACATGTCATCATAAAACATTGTAATGCAAAGTGTTTGATAGAAACACATAAGTGGACAACAAACCATTAATATCCTAGCATATCTCTATTGGGGATATTACACCAATTCAATTAAATCAAGACAACTCTTAGAAGTTGATACTATAGATAAAGAGATCTCAACGAAATTTATTTACATTGATAATTGAAGTGTCATTATTGATGAGGCTTTATCAGTGAAAGAGCATAACTACAAAAATATCACATATTAACATGTTGACTCAAGTAAATTGTGAAAAGATCAATAAGGATCATCTTATCGGGGTACCATATTGACTCCCAAATCATAGAAGTCGTAGCATTCTAGAATCAACATACCTATATCCAAATTTACCTTTGTAACAAGAGTCAATAACATACTTACATATCGAAGCATGCAACGATCTATGTGCCTAAAAGTCAACGATAAAGAAGATTTAATCCAAAATCTTATCATTGGAGAGTTCTAAAAATAATCTACCTTGGATGGATTGATCCTTTTTCCATGTGACAATATTGTTCAAGAATTCAAGCATCATATCACTTTGTGTCCTCAACCTTATCTAATCTATGACAATCACAAAAAACTTGTTCTTTCTATCAGAGTAATTTTTCCTTGTCTATGCTTTGACGACAGAACATTTTTAAATGGGACATACTTGTAATATAACTAAGGTATATTAGATCTATTATTATAATGTAATAAATAAATATCACGTAATAATAGTCATAGGACATTTACTATGTAATGTAGTCATTAATATATAATAATGATAAGTCATGCCCTTTTCCAAGGACATGACTTATTACCCCTATGTGTATTTATATGCATTTCCATTGTATCTCAAGGATATGTCAATTAATAATCAATAATTATTATTTATCCCTTGAGGAGATATGGATTTATTTTTGTTATAATGGATACTTGGGTGAGGTGACCAATAGGTTCATTCCACCCACCAACTAAAAAACCTAGATCCAATTGGTTGCCAATAAAGCCTAGTTCTTTTGTTGTGTCTTCCTCACTAGAAACATAAGCAAAAACCTTGGGAAGTAGAAAACTGCTAGAGATCGAAATTTTCTACGAAGGAGGAGAGGTTGAATTACCTTCTAGGGTGTAGAGTGTGTTGGAAACATCATGGAAAAATGTGACTCTTTAACCTTGACAACATTGGGCTTCAAACTACCACTACCCTCCACACAAAAGCATCGGATCAGGTGTGCCACATGTATTGCTACTATCAAAGCCATAACTAACCAGCCTTGGCACATTGTTCCTACCCACCATGTCTCACCCTCTAAAGATTTTATCGCGTCCACATTGTAACCCCCTAGAACCTCAAGAAAAGAGTTAGTAGACCTATATTCCAATGATGTCTCTACCAATTGGGAACCCTCATAGTAAAAAATTCTCATGCCTTATGTAGGGTCCTCTAAATAGTCAACTAGTTGAACCTCCTTGCTCAACACAATTATGATTTTTTCCAGCTAAACAACAAATTTATGTATAAACCCTTATTTATAAAATTTTATACTTGTTAAGATCTAAATCTAAATTAACACTTCTCTCAGCCACCATTAGATAAAAAAGATACACTTTGAACAAATGTTATATATAAAATACTATTAATTTTTTCTAATAAGTTGTAAAACTTTATGATTCATAAGATATGAATATAAAAGAATGCTTTCCTCAACCACTATTTTGATAAAGATGTGCACTTTCATAAAAGAACTTAGTATTTTGACTTCATCATGGAAATGGGAGGCATCTTTTACTAGTATTATTCATTTAAGCATCGAGGGGTTTAAATGATTGTGGAGAAAACTCCACAGTTAAGTGTGCTTGAGCCAAAGGAGTCTTGGGATGGGTGACTGTCCAAGAAGCCCTCGTTATTGTGTGCAAGCTTCGAAGGTGATGATTGATGCTATATGATTYATTTCRTTGKTTTCAATCCCRCTTCTTCACCCATGTGAACATCACCCGATGTAATGAGTGCTAAGTGGACTATTCGAACCATGATAATTATTGGTTAGTTGCGACTAATACTCATGGATATGGATCATAGATTAATGAGTTACTCTATGCAGTTAATCCTAAAAATGATATATAATATTATTCATGTCCATAGGAATGAAAACTTTTTGATAATTGTGGTTTTGTTATTATTATTTTTAGGAAGATTGTGATGAAGAAGGTGAACATAAGAAATAAGAGAAATCATAAAGAATAAAAATAAGTTGACGATGAATGTGAGTCGAACTAAAAAGGGGAGGAATCCCTTTCAATCTACGATACGCTAAAGACAAACCCTCAAATCCCCTAAGTATTATTAGTCCCTGTCGTAGGCGTAGAGGGACTATAGCAATCAATAAATCGTTGACTGCATATTAGTTTGTCCTTTGACCCGACATATTTTCACAATACCTATTGTTGGAGCTATGGAAATAAAAGCATATATTTTTATATAATAAAAAGTAACATATATGTACTGATATGATTGGATAAGAGATTGGAGGTCTTATTGCCATCTTCGCTATTCCCAATGTACTATATGGCAACATATCCAAAGTTTTTCTCGTAGTCAGTATGTTTTAATCATATATTTTTCATGTATCTTGCTTCAAGGTTGATTAATGCTAGCATTAGTTCAAATGTTTGTATTAGCATTTTCTGCGACCCTAATATATCCGCAAGTTTTGATATGTAATAAGCATATTGAAAAGTTTTGATATCCAAGCTTTGTAGTGATTAAGAATTCCAAAGTTTATAGCGTCTTTGGCAGATGTATATTTCTTGAAATGTATTGACACTTATTCCGAGATGCGTCAATAGGACTGACTGCGTAAATGTTCACATGACACGACGTTCTGCAACACCCCTGACAGCTTAAATGTTGCATTCCACGAGGTGCTTAGACAGCTTGAGAGTCTTAAATGTTTATGTAAATACGGTTCTCGGAGTACATTTTTCCTCGAAATTTTCTATACAGTTACAGTGAATTTGCACTTGATTGTCTACCACCAGTTCAATAGCTATTGTATGTTTCGTCCTTGTTCTACCATTGAAGCTACATACATTGTTTACTGGTTTAGTGACTGCTTCTTCTTCGTTGGTTTGTCGATTGTTGCCATTGTATGCTTCATTCTCGTAATCGTTGAGGCTACATACATTGTTTACTGGTTCGATGAGTGGTTCTTGTTCGATGGTTTCTCGGTTGCTTCTTGTTGTTGTTTCGTTGGTGATTCGAGCTGTGCTTCTGCATTTCATCATTTCGGAGTAAGTTTTGATGCGGTGGTTTCATTTTGTATTCCTTGTTTGTTGTTTAGTTTGCAATTTGCAAGTAAGAATGTTTGCTTATTTGTAGTCGCATGTTCCTTGTGTGTTTCTGGTTCCTTCTCTGCTTGGGTTGCAGTTTCGTAATCGTTGGAGATATATATGTTGTTCACTGGCTTGGTGGTTCTTGCTGGTTCATTGGTTCCCAGGTTGCTGGTTCTGTTTGTTTGGCTGGGGTTTGCGCTTTGGGGCACTGGGGGTGTAGTTCGGCCTCTTCGTGCTTTCTCGCTGGTTTGGTCCTTGCTGGTTTCTTTTCTTTGATTCGGCCTTGCAAGGTTGGGGTGCAACGGCGGTGGTTGGAGCTTTTCTTTTTTCTTTTCTTTTTTGGATTGTTATTGTTTTGTTTGGGGCGCTTTACAGTGTTCAGCCCCTGCACCCACCAGTGGATATGCAGTTGTTTTATTTGCCATGTCTGTCGGAGTCGAGATCTGTTATTCTGTGAGATTTTCCTGGTGCTGCAGTCCTGCCATGAAAGAAAATAGTTGCATGCAAAATTGTTCAAGGATTACATGTGAAGTTACAATACCCGTTGTTTTTTGGTTGGAATAAAGCATATGTATGCAGGGTACATTTATAAACCATGTATGGTCAGATGTATGGATATGACATGACATGTCCTTTCTCCTCTACATAGACTGGTGTGCGCAGGATGCAATTTGTGTTGTTCTTGACATATGCTATGTGCAACAAAGATTCTGCAAGATTATATTTTCATGTTTGGAAGCATGTGTGGGTAATTAGCCACGGAAAACTGAGAACTTGTATCGTGGGCACAACAGTTTGTGTAGAGGATAAAGAACATGGTTAGAGGGCATATGTGGATCAATTTCCAGGGAAAAGTAGAAATCGTTTAGTTGTGGCCATGCAGTTGCGTGATATTTTGTGCCTTGTAATATATTTTGGCCAGGGAAAAAAATTGTACACGTTTACAACCATGGATAGAGAAGCGCAAAGGTTCATGTTTCTACCTTTGTAGACTGTTCGTTGAGTCAATTTTTCTCTATGTACATATTGCTTATTCTCCGTTGAATACTAGCGTCCATTGATGTTCATTAAATTTTGTGGGTTCCCAAATTGAAACAAACAGAGTAGCTGGAGAAAAGGAGAGAGTCTCGACTGCATCGGTTGAAGAGGATATAGAAAGGTGCTTTCTCATACTGTTGTTTCATATTGCATTGTTTTGTATTTCATTGATGGTCTGGATATGTGTTAAGCTAGTTGTGTGCCTTCCTACATGGTAAGTTTTCTTGGTTGCATACGTTTATTCCTGCATACTAAGCTAGTGCATGTCCGTTGTGTTTGCGCCGCATTGTTGCATTTAAACAAACAGAATGGTTGGACAGGATGAAGGACTCTTTGGCGGATAAATAGACTTGTTTATTTTTGTTTTACATGTCTGTTTTCAAACTAACTTGCCTTCCTATCGATTGCATCTTCCGCGTTGCTGCCTTGGAAAAAACAGGTTGCTTCGACAAGGAGATGAATTCTTTTGTGTAGCAGTAGAGGGTTCTATGGTACAATCTTCTAAAAGGTATACCAAGTGTGCCAAAAAATTAAAGATACAAACCGGGTGGGGGCATATAATATAGAATGCATATATTTGCGTAGTTTTGATGTCCATCTGCAAATGCTTGCATCAGAAAAAGTTGGACTAGTGACACGGTCATGAGCAGTGAGTCATCCCAGACATCGGCAGACCGACAAGGCCAAAGGTAAAGATGCATGCGCTCTGCTCTTACTAAGTTTACTAGAAATTTCTCGGGCTATATATTCATCTATGGCATGGCGAATATGCTGATGCCATCTACATTACATGGTTTGCAGCTCACAAGAAGTATCAACAAGTACGAGCAAGACGCCAAACCTGCTGCATGTTCCGCAGACTAAGAGGTGTCGTTGCGAAACTCTGGCTCCATAGTTCATCAAAAGTATACGTGTACTTGTAGCACACTACCATTCACTTTAGTTTTCCTGTTCAAAAAATGTCTTTAGGTCTAGAGTTATGACATCCAAAGTACTGTTAATAGAGGCCTTGAACAACCACCAAACTGGACAGGTGTTCGTCGGGGACATAATGGTTGTCTATACCACCTACTTGGATAAGGCAAACAAAAATAGACCCATTATGTGTGCTAATATGACAGACAAGGACGCCATGATGACAGTCACACTGACTGTTCCTCCACAACTTGTCCAGAAACATGCAGAAAATATATTGTCGCGTAATGGGATATCCATTACAAATTTTAATATATTGTCGAAAACAGTATATGACCATGGTGATTGCGATCGAATTATTTCGGTCAATGAAACAAGCATTGTGGAAAAAATTCCTCCTATTTGTTCATAATACCGCTTCCTCCCGGACTCGACTATTAGGCAACTTGCACAGAGCACTGATATTTACCCAATGGAAACGATTGGGGTTGATGTCACACTGGCCAGGAAATTTGGGTCGCAACACATTCTCCATATAAAGGATGGAGAGTCGGACAATGAGAAGGCAATGGTACCGCTTTTCATATTTAGTTTTGTTGTTTACTTTCACTTCTGCATGTATGTCGAATAAGTTACACAAATATTGCATTGTTCCATGTTGCAGCTACAATTGTTCAATACGTATTCAGATTTGTTTTCGTCAATGGAACAACAATTGCATAGAGGGCAAATTCCACTTATGTTGTTCAAAAATATAACAACAAAGAAGGATGCTAGAGAAACGATCTTTCGGACAACCCAATCAACGTTTGTAACAGAGTTGCGAGCAGATACAGTAAAGGATCTGGAGAAGCTAGCTAGTTCTACAATTGTTGTGCGTATACATTTACAAAATCATCCTTGCTTTGCTTATAGAAATAGCCTTCAACAAATTTCTGCAGCTGTTAAATTTTTTTTTTTGTTTTAAAGGGGAGGGTGGGATGCAGTGGTGTATTATATTGTTCAATGTATTAATTCCTTTGCTCGCATTCCCAGGTTGAAGGTCTTTTAGTTGYAGCCAATGTGTACTCGATCCCCTTTGAGCCTGTTTGTGCAAAATGCCATTCCGCTGCCTCTGCCTCCACTTTGATAACTGATGATACGATTGATTGTCTGTGATGCGGTTAAAAATGTCCATATATTTATGGACATTGCCTCAGTGGTGTTATTCGAACAGTGGGCAACACAATCGTGCATTGTATGATCAGACATCCGTTGTTACAAAATGTGCTTCCTGAGTTGGCAGAGTTGTCGTATGAAACATATCTACAAAAAAAATCAAGCAGTGTCTACATGTTGCGGCAACTTTGGATACAAAGCAAATTCAACTTAAATGAGGACAATGCAATTTTGCATATCAGCTGGAAAGGGGGAAAAAAATAATTTATATGAAACTTTGAGAGGAAATGAAAATACCTTATGTCTCTCTGTAATATTTGTTCAACATCCAGATGAAAGTTCGTTTCAACAGAAAACAAATGCGGCGATGTCTTTTCTTTGTATATCAAATTGTTTGGTGCAAAGGTCGATGGGTTCTGCTCTATGGAACCTTCTGGGAACTTGCTTGTGGATTGTTTAAAGTATGGTTGATTCTCGGTTATCTGCTTTGTCTGTCAATTTGTATACCCTGAAACTCGAGTTGTTCTTCGGAGGACACCGAACAGTGTAATTGTTTTTTTTAGCCAGCTGGGACGCAGATCCGCCTGCTAATTTCTATGGCGCTATGACGCAACTGTACTGCCACTTGTTTTAGCAATTTTTTTTTGATCGATGGACTTGGTCAAACTATTGTTCTAAAATAATTTGAAATCAACGAATATATAGTGTCCGAACTGCGACTATCCTCACATACAAACAAGAGGCTCTTAAAATACAAATTGGTCGTTGTTTTCACATTTTTGCTTATTCGATGAAGTTAGTCAGATTAATATCCTGGAATAATTTGAAATCAACGAATATTTAGTGTGTGGAATGCAATTGTGCTATCATATGAACAATAAGCCCTTAAGATTCAAATTGGTCCTTGTTATGCTTGCGATTATAGAATTTAAAAAATAAATAAATTATTTCCTTGATTTTTTTAAGAATAAGCAATTTAACATCCTTTAATAATTTAATTACCCAGCTCTCAAGTCCATCTGTCAATCTGTATATGGCGGATCTCCGAACGCTATTCGGAGGACAAGGAACAATGAAACTGCATTGTTTCCCCAGGCAGCCCACGGGTTCCTTTGTCAATTTCTACATCGCGGAGTTGTGGGTAGCTTTTGTACAGTGCGGAATGATAAAGTACCAATTTTCAGCCCACGAGCCCGAACAAAAGAGGCCCATTTTTCAGCCTGCCAGCCCCACAACCCCCGATAAAAAAAAATTGTTAAATATGAAATACATACGGAATTGTTACGGGACAATAAAAGTGCAATGTTCAACAAACCAGCCCGAGTCCTCTTGTCAATTTGCATATGGTGGAAGTCTGGATGCTATTTGTAGCAGAGGGAACAATGGAGACTCTATTTTCGGCCCGCCCGACCGCGAACCCGCCATCCAAAAACTGCCTAAAAGTGCAATGTTTAGGCAACCAGCTCGAGTCCTCCTGGAAATTTGTATATCGCAGAAGCCTAGGTGGTATATGTAGGAGAGGGAACAATAGAGACTCTATTTTGAACCCACCATGCCGCCAACCTGCGATCCAAAAACTGCCCAAGTATGGAATGAGGAATCTGCATATGCTGTATAAAATCTCATTCCATAGTTAATATAGAGACGATGTCCACAAGTTCGCTTGTCAATTTGTATATCGCGGAAGTGAAGACGTTGTTTGTAAAACAAAGAACAATAGATACTTAATTTTAAGCCTGCCAGGTCACAAATCCGCGATCCAAAAAGTGTTCATGTATGGAATGAGGGATCTGCATATGTTCTAGAACAATGTGTTTGTACAATGGGGAACAATAGAGGCCCAATTTCCAACCCGCCAACCCCAGAGCCCCCGATAGAAAAAAATCGATAATTATGAAATTGATACGGAATCGCTACGGGGCAATAAAAGTCCAATGTTCAACAAAGCAACCCGAGTCCACTTGTGAGTATGCAATGAGGATTCCGCATACTTAATTTTCAACCCCCCTGGCCGTGAACCCGCGATCCAAAAAATTCCCATCTATGGAATGAGGGATCCGCATATGTTCTAGAACAATACAAATGCATTGTTCATCCAAGCCGCCCGCAGCTCCTCCTGTCAATTTGTATGTCGCGAAAATCTGGGTGCTATTTGTAGGAGACGGAACAATAGACACTATTTTCGGTCGGCCAGGTCGTGAACCCATGATCCAAAAACTGCCTAAGTATGGAATGAGGAATCCGCATATGCTGTATAAAATCTCATTCCATACTTTATATAGAGGCTATGTCCACAAGCCAACGTGTAAATTTGTATATCACGAAAGTGTAGGTGCTATTTGTAGAACACGGAACAATAGATACTTAATTTTCAGCCCGCCAGGCCGCCAACCCGCAATCCAAAAAGTGCCCAAGTATGGAATGAGAACTCTGCATATGTTCTACAACAATACAAATGCAAAGTTCAGCCAAGCAACCCGTAGGTACGCATATGTTGTAGAACAATGTATTTGTACAGCGCAGAACAATAGAAGCCCAATTTCCAACCCGCCAGCCCCAAAGCCCCCAATAAAAAAAAATTGCTAACTATGAAATTGATATGAGATCACAACGGCACAATAAAAGTCCAATGTTCAACGAAGCAGCCTGAGTCCACCTGTCAATTAGTATGCAATTAGTGATTTTCATATGTTGTATAAAATCTCATTCCATACTTTATATACAAACTTTGTCCCCAAGTCCACGTGTCAATCTGTATATCGTGGAAGTGTGGGTGCTATTTGTAGGATACGAAACAGTAGATACTTAATTTTCAGCCCGCCAGGTTGCGAACCTACGATCCAAAAAGTGCCCAAGTATGGAATGAGGGATCCGCATATCTTCTAGAAAAATACAAATGCAATGTTCAGCCAAGCAGTCCGTAGCGACTCGTGTCAATTTATATGTCGCGGACAACTCCAGAGCCCCCGATAAAAAAAATCGCTAACTATGAAATTGATACAGGATCGCAATGGGACAATAAAAGTCCAATGTTCAGCGAAGCAGCCCGAGTTCACCTGTCAATTTGTATATTGTTGAAGTCTGGATGCTATTTGTAGGCGACGAAACAATAGACTGTTTTCGGTGCACCAGGCCGCCAACGCGTGCTCCAAAAGCTGCCTAAGTATGGAATTAGTGATCCGCATATGCTGTGTAAAATCTCATTCCATATTTTATATACAGATTATGTTCACAGGCCCGCGTGTCAATTTGTATATCTCGGAAATGTGGGTGCTATTTGTAGGATACGGAACAATAGATACTTAATTTTCAACTCGTCTGCCTGCGAACCCACGATCCAAAAAAGTGCCCAAGTATGGAATGAGGGATGCGCATATGTTCTAGAACAAAACAAATGCAATGTTCAGCCAAGCAGCGCATGGTGACTCGTGTCAATTTGTATGTCACGGAAATCTCGGTGCTATTTGTAGGACAGGGAATAATAAAGACTATTTTTTCGACCCGCCATACTGCAAACCTGCGATCAAAAAACTGCCTAAATATGGAAACATAGATCTGCATATGCTCTATAAAATCTCATGTCGATACTTTATATAGAGACTCATCTCCGCAACTCCCGTCGTCAATTTGTATATCGCAGAAATCTGGGTGTTATTTGTAGGAGACAGAACAATAGAGACTCTATTTTCGGCCTGCCAAGCCACGAATCCAGGATCCAAAAACTACGTAAGTATGGAATGAGGAATTTGCATATGCTGTATAAAATCTCATTCCATACTTTATATAGAGACTATGTCCAGAAGCCTGCTTGTAAATTTGTATATCGCGGAAGTGTAGGTGCTATTTGTAGGACACAGAACAATAGATACTTAATTTTCAGCCCGCCAAGCCACGAACCCGCGATCCAAAAAGTGCCCAAGTATGGAATGAGGAATCCGCATATGTTCTAAAAAATTACAAATACAATGTTCAACCAAACAACCCATAGGTCCTCTTGTCAATTTGTATATCGCGAAAATGTGGTTGCTATTTGTAGTACAGGGAACGAAGAATCCGCATATGTTCTAGAACAATACAAATGCAATGTTCAACCAAGCAACCCATAGTTCGTGCTATCAATTTGTATATCACATAAATCTGTGTGTTATTTGTAGGACACAGAACAATATTCAGTATTTTTTCAGCCCGCCAAGCCGCGAACCCGTGATAAAAAAAGTGCCTAAGTATGGAATAAGCGATCCACATATGCTGTATAAAATCTCATGTCTATACTTTATATAGAAACTCACCTCTGCAACTCCTACTATCAATTTGTATATCGTGGAACTGTGGATGCTATTTGTAGGGCACAGAACAATAGATACTCAATTTTCAGCCCGCCAGGCCGCGAACGTGTGAAACAAAAAGTGCCCCAAGTATGGAATCATGGATTCAGATATGTTCTATACAATATGATGTCCATACTTTATAAAAGTACATGTTGAACCAACCAACCTGCAATGTTGAACCAACCAACTCGCAACTCCGCCTATCATTTTGTATCTCACGGAAGTGTAGGTACTATTTGTAGGACACAAAACAATAGAGGCTCAATTTTCAGCCCGCCGGGCTGAGAACCCGTCTGCGAGGCAGAGAACCATCGGGCCTTCACATCTCCTAGTATATCTTCTTTTGTTTTTCTTTTGTAACCCACCTGACCTCTTTCCATATGCAATAATTAAGCTTTAATGCTAGTAGCCATCCTGCAGCAACCGTTATAGTTATCATTAATGTCCGAAATTTCAGAGAAGATTTGCCATTAGTACGAATTAAACTAAGATTTGCGCACAAGCATGTTATCCTTTCCAAGTATTCATTTAAAAGGCGACACAATCTTTTTTTTTTTGTCCGCCGACGGGTTGGTGCTTTTAAAAAATTTCTGATTCTTAATGTCTTTTCGCCGTCACCACCACCTTTGCACTTTTTTCTAATTGTGCAATTAGTGAGATGTGATGGTCACAACTCATTCCGCACGAACCCTGGAAATTTTCATTGATCAACGAAAGGCTCGAGGAGATATTCCATTGATACGCATTAAACCAGACTTTGCTGAGGCTTATATTATCCCTCCCCGATTTTCATTTGAAACATCGTCTCGAGCAAATGAAAATTCTTAATAACTTGTGGCGGAAGTTCTCTCCACACATAGTCAACACATTGGGGCATAATGGCCACAGGTTCCACTATTCCAAGGCATATTCTTACTATTCATCTCTCTCTGGCCACGAGCAAAAAACGAGATGGTCCCTTGGTACACCGAGAGATATATTTCAAGCCAAAAAATTCAATGCCAACCTTGGTTGCTCAGAGAACCTGCCCACTTGCAGTCATGCTTGTCGCAGAACTTTATGCCATGAATTCCAAGCCAGAAGAAGATGATCTGATGGATGATGAT
>JASDQU010215780.1:1788-16272 GCA_032191745.1 Picea mariana
AAAAAATATTGAAAAAAAAAAAAAACAATTAAAATATAATTTTTTAATGTTTAAAAATTTTTGAGAAAAAATGAATTTATATAAATCTTTCATATCATACAATTCACTACTAAAAATGATGCCAAACAAAATTTATTTCAATTGGTGTTATTCTCACAATTGATATAATTTTAATACATATAAAGCTTTTTCAAAATTTCAGAGCAGTTGTGGGCATTTTCAGCATGTTTATTATTTAGCTCTCACATGATGGACTTTCATATTTTTTTAATGAACTGTTTCAATTGGTGTTCTTCTCACAATTGATATATTTTTTTTAAATATAATTTTAATATATAAATCTTTTTCAAAATTTCAGAGCAGTTGTGGGCATTTTCAGTATGTTTATTATTTGGCTCACATGGACTTTCATATTTTTTTAATGAACTGTTCACAATTGATATAATTTTTTTATATAATTTTAATACATATAAAGCTTTTTCAAAATTTCAGAACAGTTGTGGGCATTTACAGCATGCTTATTATTTGGCTCACATGATGGACTTTCATATTTTTTTAAATGAACTGATGGCGAATGTATATGGTCAGAGCTCTGTTTTTGAAAGCTCTTATGAACAGCACTGTTTTGGGTTAGTTCTGATGGACAGAATATGTATGGCAGAATCTTCTGTTGCTGCCATCTTTTTCCTACTGTGTGCCTATTTTCTAGGTATTGTAATTCTCCTCTCTCCTTAATCTCCCTTAATGTTGGGGCAAAATACATGGGTATATGTAGAAAATGAAAATGTATTTCTACATAATGTAAATTTGTTTTTTAGTTTTAGGACAAAATACATAAACATATGTATTTCTACATAATGTAAATTTGATTTCTTTTTAAAATAAAAAACATTTTTCTTTAAAAAAAAATTCAAATTATTATTTAATTTATATTATTTTTCTAATTTTATATAACCTATTATCATATAAAAAAACACATATTACAATTTTTTTAATACTTAATTATAAAATATATATAAAAAAATTGAATTGATATCTAAAATATCTGATTACTAACTACTTCCTTATTCCCTTTGAAGGTATATGTGAATAGTAATATTTCCAATAGAATATCCAATACCCATCATTCATATTCAAATAAAAGATACTAATTCCATTCATAAACCCTAATACAACTAATGATATCGTTCATAAATCCTAAATTTTGTTAAATAATGATTACAATGTCTCATTTCAGAGGGATCAAGAAAGCCGAAGTTAAATAATGATTACCTCTCATTCCAAATAAATTAATTGAACTAATCCTCAAAACTTAAAATAAAAAACTTGATTAAAATATTTTTCATTCATACATTCTTTAAACAACAGTTCACTAGTTCACTATCAGTAATTATGTAGTAATCTTCGCATCCAAAAACAACCCCTTTAAAAGAAATTATGACTTCTTCATATGCTGTTATGCATTTATAAAAAGCATTGAAGAGAGCTGCACCTGTAGGCTATATTACAATGGCCATTCACAAACCCCTGTTTTCATTACTACCCTATGGCGGTGCAACTGTGCCATTGAACCTACCATCAGTCTAAAGGGAATGCCCAAAAAGGATAATTGGTAACAACTTCTGCATCTCACTACACACAATCCTCCATGATACCAGGCCAGTTTTTGGAGGCATTCTGCAAAATTTCAAGGCACTCCAGGAAAGATTCATCATAATCCACATCTTCCAGCTTCATATCTATGGAAACATAGGAAAAACACATGAGCTTGAAAGTCAAGTGTATATCACAAAACTGTCGCTTTTGATAATCACAAGGTAAAGCCAGAAAGGACGAAGGATGAAGAAATATTGTAGGATGGAAATATACCATCGCAAGGAGAATCTCCCTTCTTACAGAGATCTTCCAGCGATACTGAATTCGAAACATCTGTATTTTCAGGGGGATCCTGCAAAAGTACATTTCAACAACCATACCAAACTTCATTACTATTTGTATATGATTCATAGGTCAACTGACATTCTAGAAATGAGAAGAACAGAACTTGTAAAATTCCTACCTCTTGAAAAGCACGAGGCAGAAAACATGGTGTCTCTGTTCGATAACTTAATGCTTGTGCTACTCGTCTGTTGACCTCTGAATGAAGCAAAAGAAAAGAAATATAAGGGTGATGAAAGCACAATACCTCATAAGAAGCACTAACTGTTTATCCCAACAACCGAGATGATCCAAACCACTGTTAAAATTCTGGACCTCCCAGCGTTGTAAGCAGATTCTATAGCTTCAAGGTTGTCTAGCGAAGATGGAAACAAGCGTGAAATAAAGACTCCAGAAAATGGATGAATGGGTGAGAATTATGAGATTTCATTAAAATCATACTGCCTGGAAGAAATATTTTTAAAGGAGAAAAAGAAACTGTGTAACAATAGGAAAGAAATTAAAATGTCTGAGAAAGAAACAGCTATTACAAGAAACAAATTAACTGAAAATTTGGTGTTACCTTTGCACCACCTTCGTAAGGGTTTTTTTAACTTTAAAGCTTTTCACTGAAACTATAGTACAATAAACATCAATGCGTGGAACAGATGTGCAAGTTATAAGGAAAATCCATTGCTTAGCCTACAAGACACGTGCAATAAACTTGAGAGAATTGACAGCAGCTGCAGCCTGCAACAATAGACCTATTAATTGCAACTTACTTGCAACAGACAAAATCTATGAAACCTAGTAACAGAGATCGCTAGCTTGGAATGCCCAACCAAGAACAATATAGACAATATACATGAGAATATCGACAACTGTAACAATACAGAAATTTGAAATTTCCCATAACGGATAGAATCAGTAAACTAAGAGGTATAATAGCAGAGATCATGGAGTCCCGAAAATCAACAATTTTATCTGGTTATCAGCACATAAAAGTTTGTTAACAGCTATGAACCTCTTATAGGGACCTTCTAGATGCAGCCTCAGTTGTAAGGCTGAGGAGGAACTCTTCACAACTTTCTTCAGCTGCAGATTTACTCTAGAGTTTGATCTCTTATTCTTTCTGAGACTGAATCCCAAATCTTTCAAGGTATCTCCCTCCTGGAATTTGGCTTTCTCCACCCGGAGATTGGCTTTCTCCACCTGGAGCTCAGACTACCCATGTTCCCTGAGTAAAAAAACTACCCGGAGATTGGCTTTCTCCACCTGGAGCTCAGACTACCCATGTTCCCTGAGTAAAAAAACTCTACTGAAGAAAATCTTGACCTTCTACCCAGATATGTCTACTGGAACAAAAGCACATTCAACAATAAAGTAACTACTCAACACGAAGTTACAGCATCCATCATAAACTAGTTAACAGAGAGGTGAAGAGCACAGTGTAGGACTCGACCCAATTTGTAAATCCCATCAGTATTCCCCAAATTAGAATTTATTGAAACGGATGCAAAATAAAAGGAGCCACGTTGATGCAGAGCACCAGCCTGCCTAATCTCAGAGTGCACAGCATATTATGGAAACAACACAAAACCTAATAGCATAACAATATCAGGAAGCATAAAACCATTCATACAATAACACTATTTTTATAGTAGAAAACCCTCCTGAGGCATAAAAACCACTCTGCAATCATTTTTTTTATCTTCAAGAATCAAGAGTCTCAACCCTTCCTCTTCATTCTTTCCCACTCTCCTGTGCTCAGTCCTCGGTCATTAGCACTGGCGCACAGCCATCTACAATATTCTCCTCAGTCATATCTCATTGTTGCCATCTACATAATAGATCAGAAAGTTGCCATATATTCATTGTTGGAAGTATTACATCGCAACATAGATATATAGTGCACAGAACCATTGCCTATGACATCCATACAAATTCATAGCATTACTATATCAGCAGTGGGAATACAACAGATTGCACCATGCACTTCTCCTTAGGACTTAGACATATCAAGGTACATGAATATATTCAAGACATTACAATATCATAGCAGGCTCAGAGTGAGCTTGATGCTGGTAGCTAACTCTCTATCCTCAGACTAGCTAAATAGCCTCTACATAGACTCACTAATGGGTTAGCCAACCTCTTTGATCTAAGCTTAAAGCTCCTTTTTATATCCTTCGTTGTTGGGGAGCGTTGTCTCTTTCTGTTCGGCTCCACTCACTTGTCTGATCCAACTACCTTGCATGCTTTAGGTACTTGCTAGCGCTCCACGTAGAATTTTTGCATCAAGGGAAATCTTAACTACCTGACCAACTCATCATCTGGCCACCCCATGTCTCTGTATGTTGCTAGAAATAATCATTCAGGGAGATTTCCCGATGATTCCTTTCTTGCTTCTGACGGGCATCTTCTTGGTTTCCGGCGAAATTGACAAAACTCGGATCGACACGCACTTGGTAGTCTTTATACTCTATGTGTTGTTGACAAAACCTGGTCCGATGTGCATCTTTGAGACTGAATCCCAAATCTTTCAAGGTATCTCCCTCCTGGAACTTGGCTTTCTCCACTCGGAGGTGAAGAGCACAGTGTAGGACTCGACCCAATTTGTAAATCCCATCAGTATCCCCCAAATTAGAATTTATTGAAACGGATGCAAAATAAAAGGAGCCACGTTGATGCAGAGCACCAGCCTGCCTAATCTCAGAGTGCACAGCAAATTATGGAAACAACACAAAACCTAATAGCATAACAATATCAGGAAGCATAAAACCATTCATACAATAACACTATTTTTATAGTAGAAAACCCTCCTGAGGCATAAAAACCACTTTGCAATCATTTTTTTTATCTTCAAGAATCAAGAGTCGCAACCCTTCCTCTTCATTCTTTCCCACTCTCCTGTGCTCAGTCCTCGGTCATTAGCACTGGCGCACAGCCATCTACAATATTATCCTCAGTCACTATCTATGTCTCCTGCCATTTACACTTATTCTCTCTACATTTGGATCTACTATCTGAATTCCTCATCACATGCTGGAACGCAGGCACAGCCTCTTCTGATTTCAGATCTATCTCTACGATCCCCTCAGAATTACCTCCCTTCCTCTTTTCAGTTTGACAGTGCTGCTCCTGCATTAAACTCTCCTCATACGACACAGGATTGCTGATAAATTGATAGATACAATATTCCTCTTCTTTCTCTTCTTTTTCTTTCTACTCCAAACTCCGAATCATTTTTGTTCTGAACATCCCAGTAAGCTTCTCATTGCTGCAACAATCTGTGTATTGGAATGCTTCATCCCCATGTTCCACTCCACAAATTCTACAACATCATCCATCCACTGCAGTCTGCTGTTAATTATGCACAGAATTCACCATTCCTTCTTGCATATAACTGCTCACCTTACAGTCACAGACCCTTTGGCCTTTGTCTTCAATTCCAGGAGCCGTTTCACCGTTGCAACCTCATCCCTTTCGTGGACATGTTCAGCTCCTTCTCGAGTACGACTCCCATGGCCATGCTCGGTATCATTTACACTTTCTTCTACTTCTGTACTTGCACAAAAACAACACAACAATCATTATGAGAATCGAGACTTCCCTCAAGCACCTTCTTCAATGGTACCTCCTCTTCTATTCCTCTTGGCTGCAGCAGCAACTTTACAGAATACATTCCACAGTATCATTCTCCTCTGGCATGCACTCAATCATGTGTCCCTCCTCTATGCAATCAATCATAACTTCTTCCTGCTCATGCTTAGCTTCTTCCACATCAATCTGGAGATCTTCTTTAGCTGATCTTGCCAAGCACCTTCCTCAATGGTACCTCCTCTTCTATTCCTCTTGGCTGCAGCAACTTTACAGAATACTTTCCATTGTATCATTATCCTCTGGTTCCTCTGGCATGCACTCAATTATGTGCCCCTCCTCTATGCAATCAATCATAACTTCTTCCTGCTCATACTTAGCTTCCTCCACATCAATCTGGAGATCTTCTTCCATTGATCTCACATTCACATTGTATTGATTTCTTATCAACATCATTTCCACCTTTATGGCTAAACTGTAAGCCTCACTCATGGAATACATCTCCATCATGCTGACTTCTTTTCGAATGGGCAGATCAAGGCCCTTCACAAATCTAACAAGCTTTTCTTCAATCTCCTTTACCAAAACACCTGTAATGGCTACTTTACAAAATTCAGCAGCATACTCTTCTACAGACTAATTCTTTTGTTTTAATCCTTCCAGCCTTCCACGCATACTTAAAAGGTAATCTGAAGTCATATACTTACCTCTCTATTTAACAAACATCTTGTCAGACATCTTGACCTTGACCTTGTCCTTTCCTCTTTTCTCCTGTTCCACTACAGATCTTCCCTACCATCTTGATGCATGTCTTCTCAATCTTGTGCATGCAAACTTTGCTTGCTTGGAGTTCTCAACCTGATTGTTAGCAAAGCATTGTCACATATCGCCAATCCAATCCATCAACTCATTAGGATTCAAACTTCCCAAATACACAAGTATTCAACCACCGCTTTTCTCCCTAGTTCATCATGGTTTTGACATCCTCCCTTCTTCTAGCTCTTCTTCAAGGACCTCTTGTTTCCATTCATCTTCAGTTTCAGCATTCATATGTCTAGTCATTAACTGCGTCAACAGCTTCCTTTCTGTGCCATATTCTTATCACTTTCCTGCAATCTTCTTTACAGATCCAAACATCCGTCCAATCACCATGCTGGAGTTGTCTCTTCCTCCGAAAATTCTACCCAACACTCTCCTTGTTGGAGCTATCCCTCACCACAAGTTCTACCCACTCTGATACCACTTGACGCAGAGCACCACCCTGCCTAATCTCAAAATTCATGGCATATTATGTAAGCAACACAAAATCTAATAGCATAACAATGTTATGCAGCATTCACATAACATCATTCACATAATGAACATAATTTTTGTAGTGGAAATCTTTCTTTAGGCATAGAAACCGCTCTACAATCAATTTTTTATCTTCAAGAATCAAAATTACATCCATGGACACTTACAACAAGCTCACAACCTTTCCTCTTTATTCTTTCTCACTTTCCTATGCTCTCAGTCCTCGTAGTCATTAGCAATGGTGCACAAAATTGTCCACACGGTCATCTCATTCACTATCTATGGCACTTCTGCCATTTACACTTATTCTCTCTACAGTCATATCTACATTTATATTGGCAATGCAGCCACAACCTCTTCTGATTTCAGATCTCTCTCTACGATCTGCTCAAAATCGCCACCCCTCCTCCTCCTGTTTAAGCTCCACCGTCATTCTATATCCTCAAGCAACAATCCCGAACACCTATTTTTCCAGCGTTCATAGTTGACAATGTCAACTTCTGTCCGCGTTAGCTCCTTGAGATTGGATGTCGTTCAAATTGACAGTGATGCTCCTGCATCATACATTTTATATGTCAAGGGAGGAGGAAGAGTTATCTTCAATTGAGGGAGTTCCAAAGTGTGGGGAATTTGCCTGAGTCTTGGCATTGATACTAAAAAACAAGCGGAGGCATTGGGCAAAGGTAATACGAGAAAAAACATTGCAATGGTAGAGGATTTCAAATTAATCGTGCAGGCAATTCGACAAGAGTGTACACATCAAAATCCCAAGACCAACGAGGCCATTGAAAGATGTCATCAGTCTTTGGTGTCTCTTTAGAGAGAAGAACTTTGTCAAATGAGAAGAAATTTCAATACAATGGCAGATAACAGGGAAGATGCCAATGTATTGAACTCTTTCGAAAGGAAGCTTGAATGAAGCTTAATTCCAGTAGATTATCCATGCCCTGGAGTCAGCTAAAAGGAGAATCTCTCCCATTAGAAAGAGGACTCCCACTTCTGAACCTATGGAAAGAACCCCATCCTAGAATCAAGAACAGAGAGTCAATCATTGGCACTGCTGTACCAGAAGACCCCTCAGCAATGGGAAGGAAGATTCAGGCAATGTAAGCATCTCAAATCCAAGAGATGTTGGACTAATTGAAGTGGACATTCAAGACAACCAGGGCAGCGAGTGACTCCAATCCATAAATCATGGTTTTGTCAGTTTCTTTAGATAATGCTTAGAATATACTTTTGTAGCAATTTTGTAATACGGTCAAGGGGTTAAAATGTTACTTCTCAAGGATTTTGACTCCAAAAGAAATTCAGAATGTCAAGAATTTCATGGTTATAAGTACTACGTACCGCAGACAACGGGTATGGCCACTGCCAGTCAGCACCCCTGTTTCCAAGTAATGTAAATCCTTGTTTCTGTAAAAAAATAGTAGAGATCTTGAAATACAGAGCGGGAATAGAGATTATCTTTAATAAGTAATCATATGTCATGGCAGTCTCTGACACTAAGGCAATTTATTTGGCCAAAACCAGTCAAATGCCAATAATAAAATTCAGCCTCCTTCTCGAAAGGCATGCAGAGTTTTCACTTACAGCATTTGACATTGGCAGGGTGCTCCTGTATCCACCAAACACAATAGAGTGTTCAGGTAGCTGTTTGGAAAATCGCACAGGTGAGTGGCACTGGCAGAATCTCACTTATGGGGGCTTATCCACCTGTGTGCATCCCAAAAGCAGAGCAAATTTGAGTGCACATCTAAAGGTGCACAGAATCCCAAGAAAGTGTCCAGCAGGTCATTTGCAGCAAGCTATGTTCTCAGAAATGGAAAGGGAAATGAGAATGAAATAAGGAATAGGGTCAGAGGGTTTTGAGGATAATAACTGTTAACCCCTTCTACTTGATTATTCATTTACTAATGTAATGTCAAGATGGGAATGCGGATGAAAACAGGGAAGGAACAAGAATATTTATTTACTAATGTAGTGTCAAGATGGGAATGTGGACGAGAACATGGAAGGAACAAGAAATGGGTATTCTGGTCACGTTTCCAGTAGCATAGCCAGTCAGAACAGTAGCATTCCTTCCAAGTTAAGGTGACAAGGGATGATTTAAAATTCGTCAGGACCTCCCAAGTGAAGGTGACAATGCGAGTGTTTATTGGACATGGAGATGTTTGAACCCAAAGTCAAAAAATTAAAATTAATTTCTAGCCTTGACAGATTTGAGATATGAGCATTCCCACAAGCGAAGAGGAAAAATCTACCCTAAATATAACACATGCAAAGCATAAAACCCCAAAACACACACATATCATCAACAAAACAGTGCTGGCCTTTAAAAAACCACATACGTTCTTTTGTGATCCTTTCCTTCAACGCATCCATGTCTTTACCGCTAAATTGAACTTTCTCGATTCCTTCACGAGCCCACGCATAGCTCGTCTGTTTTTCCTCCTCCGTAAGTCCATATCTCGGATTAGGACCCATTTTCACATTCTTGCCCAGAGCCTTCTTCTGTTTAACTGCAGTGTCCGGAGCCTTAAACGATTCCACCCCATTCGTAATATCACCCAGAGCAGCTCGAGGTACCGTCCCCGCTCGCCCACTCTTAGCACAAGAAAATGTTCCAGAGACTCCCCCCTTGTTATTATTGTCCGCTTTGTGAGGGCAGATGGAGGTCGCCAGTCCAGAATTTGGAGGCTTCAGCTTGTTCGTGATGGTGGACAGAGCTTTTCGATCTGATAAATCAGGCTGCTGCGCCTTGAGGCCGCCAGATTTGGGGATAGTGGCTTTGTCTGCAAGAGCCATCAAATAGTTTATTAACATTCTCATTGAAGGCAGTGAAAAGGAATAAGAAATGCCCATTAAGATTGTGTTTAATATTTCCTTACCTCTTTTTATCTCGGCGTTTTCCTTCTGGAGGACACCAAGAGGTTGCGTTCTGACCGCCATTTCTGGTGGAAGGCTCAAATATGGCGACTGATGATCAGTATGTGTTAGTGCTGAGGACTGCTGCGAAAAGAGTTGGGCGATTTTGCTTGTAGCTGTCGATGGCCGACTGATGTTTCAGAGTAGATTTTTCGGTTGCGAGATCATTAAAGAGTGAGAAGGAAAAGCAAGTGTGGGGTTTTGGAGGAAATATGACCGTTAGAAAGACACATATTCGAAGCGAAAGAGTACGTGAGAGGGGATTGTTTTTAAATTTTAAAATAAAAGATAAAACTAAAAATGCTAACGGCTCTGAATTGGAAAAGTAATTTACCAATTAGCACCTTAATCATTCCTGGGCCAAAGTCCGTTGAGCTCTGATTGAGCTTTAGATTGATTCAGGGGAGTTCAGTACAATTTCACATTTCATTATAATTTTATATATAGAATTCTGTGTCATATATCTCATTTATATTCTTAAAATTTATTTTAAAATTTAAGGGAGTTCAGTACAATTTCACATTTCATTATAATTTTATATATAAAGTTCTGTGTGATATATCTCATTTATATTTTTAAAAATTATTGTGTTTTAATGATATTTTAATAATAAATATTTATTTCTTGTTTTATATATATATATATATAAAAGATTGAATTTAAGTTTGATGTTTTGCGGTGTTTATGTATTATTGCAACATCATGGGTTGGATTTCTATTCATGATATGAGTATTTTGGCAAACACTCTTACTTGTAATGTTTTGGTTAAGGATTCATATCAATATGTGTTTTGTTTTTTTTGCAACCAATAACATGGATATTTCAATGAATATTTTTGTTTAAGTTAAAGGTTTATATGCAAAAGTGGTTGGTTTTAAGGTTGATCCACCCTCTCATGGCTCTCTCATGGCTATGTACCATGGGTTGAATTTATGTCTCTACATGAGTATCTTGTCAAACACCCAAGTGTAATGTTATGGTTAAGGACTCATTTCTATAAGTAGTTGGTTTCAAATTCAATGCTCTTGTTATCCCCATGGATCACTACACCGCCATGGGTTGAATTTCTACCTTTGGCATGTGGGTATATTGTCAAATGACATAGTATAATATTTTGGTTAAGAACCCATATCTACAAGTAATTGGTTTTGAGTTTGAGTTTCAAATGCATTTTATGTGATTATACTTGTAATTCTCAACATGTCAAATGAGATTTTAAAGTCATAGAAACTATTCTAAAACATCAAACACTAAGTACCACTCATTTATGTAAAAGAAATGATGCCAAAAAAATCTCTTGTAAGGAGGGTGTTTTATTAATTGTGGTTCACTTTAATCTTTTACATGACTTATTAACTTTTCCTAACCTTGAGAATGACTATATAAGAGCGTTGTTTTTATGTGTAAGGATGGAACTTGAAGCTTACTTCTTATAGAATTTGTTGTTTTGTCGTTAGATGGCAAGTTAGTGATCCATGAGGATGTGTTCCCAACCTTAGGGATGCATCCCTCATGCTCCCCAAGTGTGGGAGCATCAATGCAGACATTCCAGACATTCCCTGTGATCCCTGGTATAGAAAGAATGACAAGAGACATCAATGGGGATGTCCCATACTTCAGCAAGTTGTCCTTGATAATTGGAGGTGGGGTTCCAGGCACCAAGCACCCCTAAGAGTACCTTGATCATGATTCTCAACAAAGTGATGTGATGGATTATTACAGTGATTTAACCTATAATGTTGTGATTGCTTGGTGGAAGATGCATTGAGAAGGAGTTATAGAACTCTAAAGCTTCAACATCTTATTATTCACATGTTATATCAAATTGCTATTAGTCCACTCATGGCTTCATCCACTTTACTAAGAGGAACAAAGTTACATTTAGGAGAGTAATGAAGCTAGTTGCATGCATAAACCCATATGTCTTTAGTATAGGAAGACAAAGATTCCAAAGTATGAAGATACCAACTACAAGATGGGTTGTCAATTCAAAGGGTGGCATATAAATAAATGAAGAGGTGGCATTGATGAGATGCAACAAGTTTTGGTTAGGGCATTGAGCATTTAACAAGGTGCAAATGACCAATTCTAGTAGTGACATCCTCATGGAAAATGTTGATGTTCTTATAACAAATGGATATAGAAGAGCAATAAAATAATAGCTTGAGCTTTGATGTTTGTTTCATTTTTTTTTTTGCTATGGCAATTCCTTTTGTAAGTTCACTTTTAATTAATTTGTGACAAGTTATGAATCCCAACTCGGCATTAACACAATACAATACCCACCCCCAAAAAATAGATTTGTAGAAAAAAAGATCCCATATATAAAGGGGGCATTCTCTGAGTTGTCTTTCACAACATGACTTACTAAATTTCCCTAGGCATTAAGAATCAACCCATCCAATTAATCACTATTATAAGAGTGTTGTTGCTAAGAGCATGGATGGAACTTGAAACTTGTTTCCAACCATGCATTATGTGCTTTGTCACTAGATTGCAAACTAATGATTCATAGGTACACATCCCCAATCCTAGGGATGCATCATCGTGCTCCCTAAGTGTCGAAGCGTCATTGGGATGTTCCATGTCATCCTTGATACCAAAGAATGATAATGGATGCCAATGACAATGTCTCGTTCTCATAGGAGATGTCATTGATAATTGGGGGCATTATTTCCAAGCACCAAGGGCTTTCTCAATACCATCAAACCTGATGTGATGGTAGATAAAAATATTTAGGCCAAGATGTTCTAATTGGTTAATGGAGGATGCATTTGAAAGGTGCTCTAAAACACTAAAGCTTCAATATGTTGTTTTTTATTTGCTATCTCAAATTGTTAATTCCTATAAAGTAAAGAGGAGTTGATCCACTCATATTTTCATCCACTATGTGATGATGCATAATATCCTACATCTTTTATATAAGAAAAAATCAAAATATTTAAAAAACTAAATAATATTAAAAATTAATAATTTAAAAATTAATATTTCATAAAATAAAAAATTATTTTAATCTATAAAAAATTATAAATCCCAATTCAACTAAAAATTTCAACAAATACATTTATTATACAACCAACTATACGATGCTAAAACTTTCATTACTATCCTTTAATATATTGAAAAAATGTATCCATAGACTATTTTGAAAGATTTCAATGCCTCCAATTAAAACAAATACATTTATCATACAACCAACTATACTATGCTAAAACTTTCATTACTATCCTTTAATATATTGAAAAATGTATCCATAGACTATTTTGAAAGATTTCAATGCCTCCAATTAAAATGTTGTTACTCAATATTATTTTTTAATTCAAACCTTTAATTGTTTTTTTTTTGTTTTAGATGGAAAAGGATATGCATGTTGTACGTCCCAGATGTGCTCATTACGTCGAAAGCGTTCTTTTAGGAGGAGTTCTCTCTAGACTTTTGGTCGTCTATCCATAGCCATTTGCAAGGGTACACAAGGGAATTTGCATGGACACCAAGTAAAACCACTTTAAATCATTCCATGGACACCAAGTAAAACAAATTAAATCGAAGATGGAAATTGAGTTTTTCGAGCCTTCGACTATGTATTAGGCACCATGGAATGGAAATTGAGTTGTTCCAGCATTAGACTGCGTGTTAGGCAGAGGCATTTCTGGGAAGCTCAAACATGGATACATTTCTCAAGAACTGAGTTAATCCTACTCCAAACAAGCTAAGCAATGTCAAGCTAATCCTACTCCATTCTCACGCAAATGCATGGCGCAGCCTCTCACAAATAAACTCTGTCAACCTTCTAAAGTGGCGATCCTTTTGTTAAATTCCCAAAAAAAAATTGTTTCATGTATGCATATTGAAAAACAACCGTTCAATTAAGCCAACGCGTGGCAGCTTTACATCTCTTTGAGTACAAGGGTTGTGACCAAATCACTACCAGGTGATATGTTATGGTATGAAATATTGCATGACATTGACACGTGGAAACCACACTTAAAGGGTTATTCCACTTTCTCAATAAAAAAAAACTACTAGATTGTTGAGCAGATAAAACCGTGTTTGCGTATCAGAGGGTGAGCGCTGTGGATTTATATATATATTTATGTAAAGGCGTACACCTATTGACAATGGACAGATTTAATAGGGGTTTAGTGTTTAATAAGTTTTCTATGGACAGGGTTAAATATGGCTGGAATATTCTTAGTAGTCACACAAAATAAATGACTGTGATTTCAATCATTAACTCCCTAGCTATTATAAAGACATCAGTTTATGTGTTTACTTTTTTACATTTACCTAATCCAGGAAAATTTAGCTAATTAGTTTATAAAGACATCAATTTATGTTGTGTATAAATCGAAGAAAATTTAGCTATTTTATGTTTTAAGGTTTATTTGTTATGGTTTGATAGTCATTCATATAATTATATGACATGACAGTATGAATCTTTAAATTATAATTTAATTTATTCTAATATTATAAAATTAAAGTATTTTGGTTTAATTTTATATATATATATATATATTTTTGACAGTAACGTTTAGAAGATTTATATTAGCGGTGGCAAAGCCACAAATCTGTTACAAAGGGCAGGGCTGCACAGAGCCTCTGCCTACAAAACTGGATTACAACTTCAAGGAAACCTGGATTACAAACAAACTGTAAATTCTGGTATGTCATGGCTTCAGACAGAAACAGAAGCCTGAACTAACATTATTTAGAGCTCTAGCTTCTATACAAAACGCTAGATTGCTTGG
>JASDQU010215782.1:0-18279 GCA_032191745.1 Picea mariana
CATTCATAACTCAAATCGTGCAAGTAAAAATGAGGTGGAATTGTGGGCCCCACACCCATATATATGCCCCCTCCCCAAACTTTCAACTGTCTGTTTCAAAGCCCGAGAGATCTATTTTTCACGTTATTCATGGAACGATGATTTTGATTCTACTATCTACACATCCTATCATATGTTCTATATTTTCTTCTGAAAACTTGGGGAGATACCTCCTAGCCTTGGTCGCAAGTATGCACACTCATTGTCATCTTTATTACATAATTGTCATATGTTTTTAATCATTGGGTATTTTTCACGTCAGGTATTTGATTTTTTGTTGGTGCATGTTCTTTTTCTGAAGATACACATCCCATTCAATCTTCGTCATATTATGGCCCCTTTAGGTATATGTTCAACACTGGCGTGCCATCAAGCCCTCTAAGAATAATTGAATCTTCTAGTCACACCCTATGATATTCACCCTTAGGATCATCAGAGCCATCTCTACGATAACATCACCTCCATTACCTTTTGGTAGTGCCATCAGGTAGCATCCCGACCTACATGAGTTGTCCCACCGACATTTTCCCCTTAAGAAAACCAACACTCATGTTGTTATTTTCCCCTTAGGATTGGGAGTCCTAGTAATATTACACCTTAGAGAATTATCCTCATACTTCTTCTCATCATATTTCTATCCTACCCCCAATGAAATCCCATATCATATTGGGTTAGTTACATTTATATGCACCTTCACATCATCATTAACCCTCCATTTCATCCACTATCAATTTCCTATCTGCAAGTACATATTCCATTTATCTACTTGATACATAAACCCACCCATGGGGCCCCCACCCTTCATCAATCAACTCCTCCAAACTTGCACCCCAAGAAGGAGAAGCCATACCTCATTGGGGCACCCTTTTCCATACATTTTTTTATCAAACCCCATTATTTATTATTCATTTGGTAATTGTATAAAGAACCTTTTGTTTTCAACAATTTCATATATATTGGCCATCGTAGTCGATGGCTTTTATTTTTCCTTGGCACATAACAAATCATGTAACCCTTGATTGAGGCATCCCACTTTCACATTAACCACTTCATACTATCCTTACCATGGCCAAAATACCAGCTATCACAAACATTTTTATCCTACACCCCTTTGCAATCTCACCCATTCAACACAGTTTACCCAATATTTGGTCATCCCACTCACTGATTCGGATTATTTTCGGCACGAAATGGGAGCAGAGATATAGTAAAGAAATGTACATAGATATATAGAATATCCAATAATATAACATAAATGTATCAAAGATGAAACAATAGACACAAAAATACAGTAATACACAATTTTCGATTAATGAGCGAAAATGTACAAAGACTATAAAAATACAGAGTGAAAGACTCGCTAGAATGGTGGCATCTTATCTCTGAGAAGAGATGTGTCCACTACTTACATTCTCAAGAAGATCATTTTACAGTGAGGCTCCAAAGGACTTTTTAACATAAATAAAATCCAAAACCCTAACCCAGGAATTTGAAAAGCCAAAAAGTTTGTGGACCCTATTTTGGGTAGTTTGGTGTATTAACTTTCCAAGGGCGTAACTTTGGCATACAATCTCCTTTTTGGCCGAACGATAGATCGTTGGAAATATATCATCGAGGAGATTCATTTTTGGGTTTCAACCCCGAAAAACCTTCATTTAGGCCCTCAAAATGGCCCCAAAAGTCAAAAACTTCTAAAAATAGTAAATTACCAAAATTACCATAAAATTGTTTTGAGCCTGTTGGAAAAGGTGGGTGGCCACCGATATCCACCTGGATCAATCCTCCCTCCTTAGGAAGCAATGGTCTCCATTTCGTTGAGTTCTCAGGGGAGAGGGAAAAGCGTTTGTTGAATCTACATCTTGATGAGTTGCTTGCCTTGTTGGAGAAGTTCCGCGACTTAGCTTGTTGAAGGTTTTCATGAACATGTGGTTGGAAGGATTAGACATTTTTAACCAGTATAGATACATGAGATGCATGTGTGTGGAATAAATATTTACACTTTGTTTCAATGTTGTCGACCTGCTTCTATTGGATAGAAGGTGCTTGGGTCGAGGCTGTAGTGGTTGCAGTATCCTTATGTTTACCTTTTGAATATATCGTGAAGAAGATAAATTTTGTAGTATGAGATACTACCTTGCGGCATTGTTTAGGTGGGACAATAGTTGGAACTACCCCTGGTATCCTGTAGAGATGACCCCCTAGAGTAACAATGACACTACAGGGTCGAGACTCGCAGATAGCATGGCACTTCCACATATATGGATGGCTCAAGATAACATCACAGACATTCAGCGGGACAACATCACATAATACCTCATCCTTGAAGGGATGGATTCCGTATGAAAATTGACACAACTGGCTGACACGAAGATCTCATCCTTGGTGAAGCCACCCAATGTTGTATGGTTGCGGGTATGGTGTTGTCAACAATCCCAGCTGTTTGACGACCTCTACTGAGATGAGATTTTTCTGGCTTCCACTATCAACAATAAAATACAGTGAGGTCCCCTTCACCCACATCTGTGAATGAAAAATGTGCTCCCCCTCTTCGATATCTGTGGGTTCTTCTGGTTGAATTGCTTCGATTGTGACAATAGAAGTGGGGTTTGCGTCGATGATCTGTCTTTTATCCATATTTTCTGAATCAGATTCTGAATCATTGTTTGAATCCTTGGTTTTGATCTCAGCCACCAATGACTCTTTTCAGCGACATTCATCGATGTTGTGCTAGGGGATTTTGTGGAAATCGCACCATTTTCTGGTGTTCATCTTCGTATTCCCGTGACCCTTATTTTCCTGTGGCTTGGACTGGTTTTCAGAACATTGTTTGTTAGGGTCGTCTTTATCATACTTTCGTTGTTGCGTATTTTCAGACCCAAACTCCCATTTGTTTTGGTGCTTAAATTTCTGCTCGATTTTAACAACATATCGATACACAACACCTAGTGATGAGATATACATAAAATCCATTTCAGTTTGGATGTATCTATGTAGAGCCCCGTGGTATTTTAGAACCAAATGTCGCTCGAAGTCTTTTATACCCATATTGGTGCACAAGGTATGGAAGGTATTGCTGAACTACAGAACTTCTTGGTCCCTCTCTTGCCAAAGTGTGGTCCATCTCATATACTGGTCCTCATAGTTGCCAACAGGGTAATATTGTTCCTTTACCACGTCCACAAAAAAATCCCAAGTGGGATCGGCCCCATATATTCCAGACTCTTCTATAGAAATTTTTCCCTAATATGTTTCCAACCAATGTTTGACATGGGCCAAATCTTTAAGGAGTGCAAAGGTAATCTTTTCCTGTCGGAAAAATGGTGAATAGAGAAATAACCTTCTAGTAGATTTAACCATTTGTCTAGGGCATCTACATCTATATGACCTTCAAATATGGGAATATCAAAATTAACCTATACCTTGAAAGGAGAGGTGCTTCCAAAGTGGTTTTTTTATGAATATGTGCATGTTTCTATCGACAGGCATTGAAGGATGTGGGAAACATTATTCATCATTTCGTCCCTCTGTCGCGTGAGAGATTGCTCAAGCAAGAGATTAATAGAATCATTTGCTCCATCGTTTTTATTTTCTTCCACCATGGAGGGTTTCTTGGGCATGTGAGAGTGATTTTCTTCAAGAGAGACAAGCTCGAGACCCAAATTTCTATACTCAAACCTCGTCAGGGACATGCTCTGATACCACTGATCCAGATTATTTTCGGCATGAAATGAGAGTGGAGATATAGTAAATAAATGTACAAAGATATCTCGAATATCCAATAATATAACAAAAATGTATCACAGATGAAACCATAGACACAAATATACAGTAATACACAATTTTCTATTAATGAGCGAAAATGTACAAAGATTGTAAAAATACAGAGTGAAAGAATCACTAGAATGGTGGCATCTTATCTCTGAGAAGAGACGTGTCCGCTACTCGCATTCGCAAGAAGATTATTTTATAGTGAAGCTCCAAAGGACTTTTTAACATAAATAAAATCCAAAAGCCTAACCCCGGAAGATGAAAATCCAACAGTTTTGTGGACCCCGTTTTGGGTAGTTTGGTGTATCAACTTCTCAGGGAGCGTAACTTTAGCATACAATCTTTGTTTGGGGTGCACGATAGATTGTTGGAAAGGTATCATCGAGGAGATTCATTTTGGGGGCTCAATCAAAGCCTTTGGATATCTTTGAGATGCGCAATCCTTAAAAACCTTCATTTAGGCCCTCAAAATGGCCCCAAAAGTTAAAAACTGCTAAAAATAGTAAATTACAAAAATTACCAGAAAACTGTTTTGAGCTAGTTGGAAAAGGTGGGTAGCCACTGATATCCACCTGGGTCACTGACACCAGGTCATGTTTTACAATTGTTTCCATCATTCCATCTTACCCCAACAAAAGACACTTCTTGAGTCCCATACATTTTGAACCTCATCCATGTCACCATTTCATTCATCTTTTCCTCCATATAGTTCTTCACACCATTTTGATCAAATCGGCATCAAGAAGCCCTTTTATTCTTGCAGTCGTACCTCCTTCCCTGTCAATGTCAACAAAAGTTTCCAGGAAGGTGGTTTTATCACATAAACTTGTCAAAGCCTTAGGGGGTTGTGGTTTCTACCTAAGTCTGTATTTTTGCCTGTCTCTCCTCCTTTTGCAGACCCAATCGTAAGGTTTTTCCTTTCGGCTTATAGTTTTCTTCTTTTGGTTTCTTGAGAGGTGTCAGCCCTAAGCCTTTATGTTTTCTCTAAGGTTAATTGCTTCTCTCTCCTTGTCTCTTTGACTAATCCTTTTGCATTCCCTAGCCCTCAGCCAGTCATCCAAGTATTTGTTTACAAAGGTCGCAGCTATAAGCACAAGCACATCACTTAGAGCGGTCTGACATGGAATTAAATCAAGTGAGAGAGCAAGATCAAATTTCAACGACGGAGATCCACCAAGTAGATCGGATCGATGACCATCGAGCGATCAGGATCACAGAGTTACACAAAGTATAGTGTCAGATAGAGTTATGAAATTGCGAGGCCATCCTAGCCGTTGATCCTGGGAAGGACACATGGCACAAGATTATCATTTCGCTGACTCGCAAAATGGATAAGTCAAAGGGCAGAATCATGAGGACTCACAAAATGCGAAGTCACGAAATGATTTGGGTCGTCTATTTCATAAGGACACATGGTGCATGATCAGCATGGGAAAAGTCTTTTCAGGAAGGATGAGGTGAGAAGTGTCGATGGTACGAGGTCCTGAAATGACAAAAATATCTAGGCCGGTCGATGCAAAGAGACACGTGTCACCCGATCCGAGCGATTGCGATTTCGTGACTCAGAGATTTGCGCATGGAGTACAACGTGATTTCACAAAACATGAAATCACGACGCGCCTGGGAGTTGGTCCCACAATCACAACCTACGGTCATATGGAAGCAGGGACATAAAGAAAGGGAAAGTGCATGTCGAGCAACGAGCGACTGAGATTATTTAAGGAAATGATCGTGGTCATCAAATCCAAAGTAAATCTGACCATCTATCTAGAGGGATCATCTCTCGGGATCGAGCATCAGGATATTTGAAATCAAGGGGAGTAAAGACTCCTGAAATGAAATATCCCTAAATTTCATATGGGATATGCATAAGGTCATGGCCCGAGGTCATGTGGAGCAATGGATAGGAGCTACGCCAAGGGCCGAAAGTGCCTGTATTGTTCTCAGCAGAATATCTGCATGGTTTCAATATGTCGAGATCAATTGGAGGCATTCGTGGGCACCACTTGGAACATTCATGGGTGTCAGGCCTCGCCTTGATCCCGATAAAAGTAGTTAATGAAAATGGGGAAGGTGGTTGAAACCTCGTTTCACCACATACATAGAAAGCATGAAAGAACTAGACGTGGGAGCAGACTGTCAACCCAAAGTTCCCCTGTCAGTGGATTCTCCTGCAAAGCCCATACTGATCTGAGATCGAGTTTGACAGAAGAATGCAAGTGCAAATTCACATAAGAAGACATAGATGCAAAGATTTGAATGTAATATCCAGGTCACTTCTCTCATGGTGGCGAGTTGTTCTGAGTATAAATACTCAGTTTTGATATTTTGTTAGGGGATGGTTGAGCTAAGCTCTCGTATTGTAAAGTTTTAATGAATCCTCTGGTTCTCTGGTTATGTGTTTCCATTTGAGACTTCTTGTTTAATGACAGTCATCTTTCTTGTCACCTCTTTTGCTTCTGATATTGAAGGCTCAAAAATGGGTGATCCAATTGAGTTGTCGTGACTACATTGTAATGTATGTTTGATTGCAATATTGTTATGACATTTTCAGTTTCCTGAAGTTTTGGGTTCAAGAAGATCTTGTATTTGAAGCTTTTTCACCTTAGGCTATTGGAAGACCCGATTTCCATAGCAGACCTCTACATTTCCTCACCAGTTCTTCCTCCTACTCACCCTTTACTATAAATTACTCACTGAAGTTAACCCAAGACCTCACTTGCTCATGCATTTCCTGGTCTGGATTTCTGAGTTAAAGCGATATCATCTCGAGTCAGTTCCCATTTGACCTCTTTAAAAACCAACCTGTGACATAAAACTTTTATGGGTACTGGGCTTACCTTTGATGCAATCCGGAGGTGACTTCTAGTGCTAACATTTTTGGTGTCGTTGTTGGGGACGAATTGAATATTTTCCCTGGGATTCAATGACAAATATTACTAGTTCTAAAGGTTCATCAAAACTTAGTACATCAATATTGAAACCGTGCACCTGAAGACTCCATTGATGTGAATCCACAGGCGACTCAATTGTTTTAGCTATGGCTTCTAGAGGCAAACACATGAGGTCTACTCCATAGCTGCCTCTAGAAACACCTGAAGCTAACCCAGAGAAACTAGTTCTATTGCTAAACTAGGTATTTATGATAATTTTATTATCCTCTTGTAGAAACTCCGATATATGCTTCTCGTTTTCCTATTATATCGTCTGTTGGAGTTTCCCAAAGTTTAAATTTTGGGAGTGTTCTTGTTGAGTTTTCTCCTACTAGTTTTGGATTGGAAGGAGAAATATTTTTCACTACTATTTCCCCTGAGGTTGTACCTTGGTCTAGACCCCAAACCTCGGAATATTTTCTCACTCCATGTTTTATTACTTCTCCTTCTGTTAGAGTTACTGATTTTGAAGAAAGGGAAACCTCTGTTCCCTCTAGCCCTGTAGCCTTTTCTCCAAATCCTTTGTTGTTTCCCTTTCCTCCTAGAAGCTCAGTTCCAGTCTCCCCTGTTCAAACCCCTTACCCCTCTAGTTCTCCTCCACCTATCATTCCTATGGCATGAGATAATCCCCCCAGAAATGGAATTGGCACTATAGTATCTTCCAGATACACCCCTCTCATTTTGCCTCAGCCTCTTAATGTCGTCCTAGCCGATGGCTACCTTAAGCAGATGCCTAAGTTTACGGGGGAGGGAGATATTACCACAGATGAGGACCTTGCAGCTTTCTATAGTTATGTTGATAACTATGTCATAGTAGACGAAGATGTATGGATGAGGATTGTTTTCCACAGTCTTGATGGAGAAGCCAAAAAGTGGTTCAACGCCCTCGCTCCTAGATCCATTGCTGGGATTGAAGTTTTAGATGATGTCTTCTTGAGACAATGGGGGGATAAAAAGGACTTCATGTATTATATCACAGAGTTCGGGTCCCGAAAGAGAAAAGAGGGAGAGTTTGTCTCTGACTTCTCCAAAATATTCAACAAAATGTACAATAAGATCCCTGCTAAGATAAATCCTACAGAAGCCTCTACCAAAATTACCTATGCTAGTGCTTTTGACCCTGACTTCTTCTTCTTGTTAAGAGAGAGAAGAGCTACCTCCTTGGCTCATATGCAATATGAATCCCTGGAATTAGATTCTAACGTATTGGCAGTTGTCTAACTCAGAAATAAGGTTGACAGAGACAAAGGAAGGGGAAGAGTTGAAGCCTCAACCTCCAGTTCCTCTACCTCCCCCCATCAAATGGACAAAGTAACCAAGTTACTAAAATCACTTTCAGCCAGTATGGAAAGGTTAGAATTAGAGGGGAAGCAGACATACATAAATCCTCAAAATGTTGATAACAGAGGAAGCTTCATGAGGCCAAGCAACAATGCTCCTCAGATTATACAAAGAGAACCTCAGAACAGAGATAAGGATGATCAGAAAATTCAGACCCCTCTTAAAAAATACCTTGTTGTAGATGGTGATGGAGAGGAAGAAGAACTTGGCCCATAAATCCATTGTCTTAAAGATGCATCTCCTTCCCCTCACTTAACTCAATCAGCATATGAGGAGTCTCTCATGGATATCTAATTAAATGAGATAAGAAAGGGGGATAAGGCTAGCGAAAACCCAAATAAATACAATCTTAGGTCTAAGAAGAAATAAGGGAAGTCTGATGTCCCTAATCAGCTTTCCAGAGCAGACAAGTCTACTAAAGATGTAGAAAACAACAACAAGGAAAAGAAATCCCAGAATCCCTCACTAGTAGCCAAAAGTCTTGTCCCAGAAGTGAGAGAAATTCTGAAACCCCCTTCCTCTTTTATCTTTGAGCACAAAATTCAAAAAATTAGGATCCCTGTGCCCCTTTCAGAGCTAATCAAGAATGAATATTTCAAAAAATACCTCTCTAAGTTGTTGCAGTCTGAGCCATCTTACCATCCCACAGACTCAGTAAATCTACAAGATAAAAAGACATTAGTCATCTTAGGTCCTATGGTATAACATAGATATGATTCATCCCCTTTGTTATATACGTCATTGAACATACATGATAAGGTATTGCATAACTATTTGATGGATTCAGGGGCCTCTCATAATCTCAAGCACAAAATTGTCATGGAAGAACTAGGACTAGAAATCACAAAAGAATACCATGACTTGTATTCCTTTGATTTCGGGAAAATGCAATGTCTTGGGCTCATCAAAGATCTGGTTGTGACCTTGTTCCGGCTGCCCATGAAAAATGTGTTCATGGATATCGTGGTAGTTGATGTTCCTCCCAAGTTTGGCATGCTTTTGTTAAGATATTGGATAAAAAGGCTTGGAGGAACATTGCAGATGGACCTCACATATGTTACCATTCTTGTATTTGGGGGGAACATAGAAGACTATATAGAGAAGCTCAGTTGGCCTATATCATTAGTGATGAAAAAGACCCCACCAATAATCCTAATTTTTCCCTTGATGTTGATTTGGGATCCATCGTGTTACAGCTCAATGATGCTCCTAAAGCCCCTCTTGAAATCAGAAAGTAGTCCCTTACCCTCTATGAAAATTCTCCTCTGATTACCTCTGTGTGAAAAATGTTCTTTGACAGAGCCTCGTCTAGAGAAGGTGTTGGAGCTGGAGTGGTCTTTGTTTCTCCTGTTCGAGAAATTGTATCTATGTCATTCAAGTTAGAATTTGAAACTACCAATAATGTGGCATAATATGAAGCTCTTATTTTGGGTTTAAGGGTTGCAAACGACATGCGAATTGAAGAGATATCTATGTTTGGGGATGCTGAGTTGATTTTCCAACAGATCATAAATATTTATCAATCCAAACACCCTCGACTTAGATCATGTAGAAATGAAGTGTGGGATCTGGTTGACATTTTTTTCTCGGCTTTCAACATTTTATTTATTCCAAGAGAAGATAATGTCATGGATGACTCTTTGGCTATATCAGCAAGAAATTTCAGAGTCCCTTTGCCACCTAAACTCAGGTATGATGTTGAGGTAAGATATATGCCCTATATACCTAAAAATATCAAGTATTGGAAGGTGTTCGAGGACGATCTTGAGATCAGAAAATTTTGGGAGTCTATTGATGAGTTCTCTGCATTGCACATTGATCAGGACCATGATCCCAAAGGCGACCCTCACACTGATGTATTTCTAAATAAAATTGCTAATCACCATTTTGTTCAGCTACCTAGAAAGCACATTCCCAAAGGACTAGTTCCATTAGAAAGATTGTTTGATGGGAACAATGTGGAAGTAAAGTTTAAAGGCCCAATTGAGGATGTTGATGTAGCTGAATGAAATATTGGTACAGAGGAGGATCCAAAGTTCGTCAAGTTGTCAAGCATCCTATCAAGGGAGCAGAGAGCCGAGTCTACTGAGCTATTAAAATAATTTGCTGATGTGTTTTCCTAGACCTATGAATACCTCAGGACATACGACACAACCGTCATTGAGAATAAGATCCCATTGAAAGAGAAGGCCAAACCATTTAGGCAGGAATTAAGACAAACAAATCCTATGCTGCAGCCTATTATGGAAAGGGAGGTAAAGAAGTTGTTGGATGCCCAAATCATTGTCCCTCTGAGATACTCTGAATGGGTGGCCAACTTGGTTCCAGTAAGGAAAAAGAGAAGAGAAATTAGACTCTATGTTGATTTCAAGAATATGAATAGAAGCTCTAAGAAGGACAATTACCCTTTGCCAAACATGGAACACATGTTGCATAGGGTGACAGGCACATCCAAGATCTCCATGATTGATGGATTTTCTTGTTACAAACAGATCTTTGTCCTGCCTGAAGATAGAGAAAATACAACCTTCACCACTCCTTAGGGCACATTCATTTATGCCAAAATTCCCTTTGGATTGTTGAATGCAGGAGCAACCTTCCAACGAGCCATGGACATAGCCTTCATTGGAGAAAGAGACAAATTTGTGGTTATCTATCTAGATGACATAACATTCTTCTCCAAATCTGATAAAGAACATTGTCAACATCTGAGAAAGCTCTTCTCGAAATGCAGAAGGTTTGGTCTCTCCCTAAATCCCAAGAAGTATTTATTTTCCATGTAGGAAGGAAAACTATTGGGACACATACTATCAACTGAGGGGGTAAAAAATGATTCAAGCAGGGTAGAAGCTATTCAAACCTTGTCTCTTCCTAGATCTAAGAAGGAGGTTCAGTCCTTCCTGGGAAAAATCAATTTTCTGAGAAGGTTTGTTTGAAATTTTGATGAATTGGTGAAGCATATCACATCCATTATCAGAAAGGGGAATAAAGTAAAATGAACTGTCGAATCCAGATAATCCTTCAATCAAATAAAAAAGGACCTGATTGAAGCACATGTGCTAGTCAGTCCTGATTATTCCAAGGATTTCTAATTTTTTCCTTTACTTCATTTGATACAGTGGTCGTTGTTTTACTACAAAAGAATGATGCAGGGCTGGAGTAGCCTATTTCCTTTTTCAACAGAGCGCTAATATATGTAGAGGTCAGATATGACATCATGGAGAAGCAAGACTATGCCTTGGTTAATGCTCTTAAATCTTTTAGAGTCTACGTTCTGCATTAAAAAATCATTGCATATGTTCCTTCAGCTTCTGTGAAGGACATTCTAATTCAGCCTGACATAGACAGGAGAAGGAGCAAGTGGATTGCCAGAATCCTTGAATTTGATCTGGAAGTAAAACCCACCAAGATAGTTAAAGGCTAGGGTTTATCCAAGTTGTTGGTTGAATCTAATTGTAAATCTTTGGAGGTTAACTTCATCAACGCTCGCGCAGAAAATCAGCAGGCTAAAGTGTTTGATAAAGGCTATGAAGACAACCCTCCATTGGCAGAATGTTCTTGGTACAAAGATATCATGTATTTTATGCAAATGTTGCGACCTCCAGATGGGATGGGGAATATCAAGGCAAGAGATTTAAATCTCAAAGAAAATATATATTGTCTTATCAACCAGGATTTATATTGGAAAGACCCTCTAGGACTGTTGTTGAGATGTTTAGACCCGCATGAAGATCAAAGGATTATGTTTGATTTTCATGACAGCCTATGTGGGGGACATCACTTCTGGAGAACCATAGACTACAAAATTCTCAGGGTTGGGTACTTCTCGCCTACTCTGTTCACTAATGTCTGTGCAAAAATCAGGGCTTGCATCAAATGTCAAAAATTCTCTAGGAAGCAGCAACTCAAGTCTCTGCCATTAAAGCCTGTGGCAGATACGAGACCCTTTCAATAGTGGCCTAAAATTTATTTGGGAGATTCATCCTCCTTCGAGTGGTCAGCATATATGGATATTGATTTCCACCGATTACTTCACCAAATGGATAGAATTTATCCTCACAAGGAGTGCTTCTCACAAAGTAATCATTGGTTTTCTTGAAGATATTATAGCAAGGTTTGGTTTTCTGAAAAGGATCGTCACTGATAATGTTGCATCCTTCAAGACCAAGCCACTAATCATTTTTTGCGAGCAGTTTGGAATTTCATTGATTCACTCAACTCCCTACTACCCCCAAGGGAATGGACTAGCAGAATCCTCTAACAAGAGACTTATAAAGATTATCAAAAGAGTGTTAGATGACAATAAGAAATCATGGGATTCAAAGCTCAAGTTTTCTCTGTGGCCTGATAGAGTGACAACAAATAGGTCTCTTGGCGCCTCTCCTTTTCATCTTGTGTATGGAGTTGAGGCCATCTTTCCTTCTCAGCTCGCCTTGCCAGTGGAAAAAGTCTTCGAAGACTACCAGGGAGAACCTGATGATATGGTCAGGAGAATGTTAAAACTGGAAGAAGTGCAGGAAAATAGAGAAAATATGTTGGATAGGGAACATGAACATCAGCAGAAGATCAAGCCATCATTTGACAAGAAGAGCAGAGAAAACGATTTATAGCCGGGAGATCTAGTGCTAAAATGGGACGCACCCAGATAGGACAAGGGAAAGCACGGTAAATTTGAGGCCTTTTCGATTAGACCCTTCAAAATTTCTAAGACACTTTCAAATAATACTTATAGGTTGCATAATTTGGAGGTTAGCGCAGTCTTTAGCGGCCCTGTAAATGGGCACTTCTTGAATATTTTTTTTGTTTAAAGCTGCAGTCGCCTTCCTACCATTGTAAATACCATTCATGTTTTATGTTTATTTTGTTTTTATTAGGAGAATCCTTAACCCAAAGCTAAGGCACTGGAACTACTTTTTCTTAACATCTCGCAGGGAGCATGCCATCCCCTGTGGAGCCAAATGTTATCACATAAACTTGACAAAGCCTTAGGGGTTTATGGTTTCTACCTAAGTCTATATTTTTTCCTGTCTCTCCTCCTTTTGTAGACCCAATCGTAAGGTTTTTCCTTCCATCTTAGAGTTTGCGAAATGTGAAATCCCGATGTGCGTGGGAGTTGGGCCCACGATCACAACCTGTGGTCATATGGAAGGAGGGCCATAAAGAAAGGGAAATCACCTGTCAAGCAACGAGTGGCTGATATGGTTTAAGGAAATGATTGTGGTCATCAAATACAAAGTAAATCTGACCGTCGATCTAGAGGGGTCATCTCGCGAGATTGAGCATCGGGATATTTGAAATCAAGGGGAGTAAAGACTCCTGAAATGCAAGATCCTGAAATTTCATATGGGATATGCGTAAGTTCATGGCCCAAGGTCATGTGGAGCGATGGATAGGAGATGCGCCAAGGGACGAAAATGCCCGTCTTGGTCTCAACAAAAGATATGCATGGTTTCAAGATGTCGAGATCAATTGGAAGGAGTCGTGGGTACCGCCTGGAACATTCATGGGTGTCAGGCCTCTCCTTGATCCCGATAAAAGTAGTTAATGAAAATGAGGAAGGTGGTTGAAACTTCCTTTCACCACATAAATATAAAGCATGAAAGAACTGGACGTGGGAGAGGACTGTCAGCCCAAAGTTCCCCTACCAGTGGCTTCTTCTGCAAAGCCCATACTGATATGAGACCGTGTTTGACAGAAGAATGCAAGTGCAGATTGACAGAAGAAGATACAAATGAAAATTTTTGAATGTAATAGCCAGGTCACTTCTCTCATGGTGGCGAGTTGTTCTGAGTATAAATACTCAGTTTTGATATTTCGTTAGGGGATGGTTGAGCTAAGCTCCCGTATTGTAAAGTTTTAATGAAGCCTCTGGTTCTCTGGTTTGGTGTTGCCATTTGATAATTCTTGTTTAATGACAGTCAATGTTCTTGTCACATCTTTTGCTTCTGATATTGAAGGCTTGGGCATGGGTGATCTAGTCGAGTTGTCGTGACTACATTGTAATGTATGTTTGATTTCAATATTGTTATGACGTTTTCAGTTTCCTCAAGTTGTTGGTTCAAGAAGATATTGTATTCGAATATTTTCTACCTTAGGATGCTGGAAGACTCGATGTCCATAGTAGACCTCTACATTTCCTCACCAGTTCTTCCTCCTACTCACCCTTTACTATAACTTACTGACTGAATTTAAGCCAAGACCTCACTTTCTCATGCATTGCTTGGTCCGGATTTCTGAGTTAAAGCGATATCATCTTGAGTCAACACCCATTTGACCACTTAAAAAACCAACCCTTGACATAAAACTCTTACCTTCGATGCAATCCAGAGGTGACTTCTAGTGCTAACCAGTGGCAGTATCTTGGCTCTCATCTCATTATTAATGAGTAGTCATAGATGTTGGTTTTTCTTCATATGAGATATGAGAGATATTCGATATTTTATTACAATAATGAGTGTTCCATATATAGGAAACATAAGGTGACCATCCATGAAAGGATGCGTCCCTTGAATAATCAATAACTACTTATTATTATTAGTTACTTATTATATACTATATTTAATAATCAATAATAATTATATTATTAATTATTATCTTTAGAGAATGTCTTCCCGATGTTGTCCAAACATCAATACTCCCTCTCAACGAGGGAGACATTCTGCAACATGCCACTCTTGTCTTTGAAGTATACAAACTTCACCCTAGATTCATGGCACTTGTCTGTCAGTCTTGGGAGACCTCTCTCCCACCTGAACTGAGGAGAAACTCCTTCTGTGATTCTCCCTCTGAGCCAATTAATTCTCTCTAATATTAGGCTCACTTTGGGTCTGCATGTAATAGCATATAGCATCTTGAGTCTTTATCATTCCTTTTCAAATCACCATGACTAGGACAAAGACCACACCAGGATCTTTCACCACAGGCACACACCTATGAGTGAATGTCGACTTGATGCTAACTGACATGTGGAAAGTACTTCAAACACCTCGAGTCCATATTATTCCTTGTTGTGATCAAGGAAGGAATACGTCTGGGCCCATTTATCACAAGTGCTCCTTTGTGATAAATGTATCCTATCTCCCTTGCTCTGTAGCCCAATGTAGGAGAAGTTATGCCTGATGCTGAAACATCAACACTCCCTCTTAGCTAGGGAGGTATCTTTCCATAGTAGAACAAAACTACTGTCTAGAGACACGTAGTCTCTGCCAGTGGTACAAAACCACCATAGTAGTAAAAGATTTGTCACACATGGCACTCCCAGGTGGACTTCTAGAGGCTACTCCCTCTAGGAACACTTAGGATCAACTCCCCATAGTGTGAGACATCAAGGGTCAACTCCCTTGACATGTCCTCATGTTCTCTGAACATGGTACAATGGGATATAAGCCCAAATGAACTTATTCCTTATCGAATAAGTGTCCTCACAGATCAACTCAACTCAATTCACAAATGAGTATGATCTGTAGAAAGTTTGTCACACATGGCACTCCATGTGGACTTCTAGAGGATACACCCTCTAGAAACACTAGGGTCAACTCCCATAGTGTATGATGTCAAGGTTCAACTCCCTTGACATGTCCTCATGTGCTCTCCACATGGGGCATTGGGTTATAATCCCAACTGCACTTATTCCTTCTCAAATAAGTGTTCCACTTATCCCTTATCGGATAAGTGTCCTCACAGATCAACTCAAATCAATTCACAGAGGAGTATGATCTGGAGAAAGTTTGTCACACATGGTACTCCATGTGGACTTCTAAAGGCTAAACCCTCTAGAAACACTAGGGTCAACTCCCATAGTGTATGACGTCAAGGTTCAACTCCCTTGACATGTCCTCATGTGCTCTCCACATGGGATGTTGGGTTATAATCCCAACCACACTTATCCCTTCTTGGATAGGTGCCCCACTTATCCCTTCTCAAATAAGTGTCATCAAAGATAAAATCAAATCAGTCACATAGGAGTACGATCTGTAGAATGTCTTAGGAAGTTGTAAACATCAACACTCCCTATCAGCGAGGGAGGCATTCTCTGCCATGCCAAGTCTATCACTGAAGTACTTAAACTTCATCCTGGTTTGGTAAGAACATCAACAACCTACTCATCTATAGGAAGGTAATGCACCAATACTTCCTTCCTTTGCACCATGTCTCGGATGAAATGGTACTTGATCTCAATGTGGTTCACTTTGTCGTGAAACACTGGATTATCAGATATCTTCACATAATTTTAGTTACCATAATGAATAATGGTGGAATCCATCACATGTTCGAATAAGTATGCAAGGAGCTTGTGAATCCACACTGCTTCATGGACTGTTATAATTAATGCAATGTACTCTGCTTCTGTTGTGCTCAAAGCCACGAAAGTTCATTTCCTTCTACACCAGGAAACCATGGAAGATACCAAAGTGAAGCAACACCTGAAGGTGATCTTTCTTTCCACTGTGCTCCCTACCCAATCAAAGTCAATATATTCCTGCCATATCATATCAATACTGGAAGTATATCTCAGACCATGTCGAACTGTGCCTCGGAAGTATCTCAACACATGCTTCACATCAATCTAGTGTGTCTATCTCAGCTGACTTATAAACTGGTTAAGTGCACTCACTGCATAGCAATTATTTGGTCTGGTGTTAACCAGATACATCAGTTATCCAACCAGCTATCTATACAGAGTCAAATCAATTTCATCATAATCTGATGAGAAAACACTTAGTTTCTTTAGATTCGTCATCATTGTTGTAGTCACGGGCTTCAAGTTCAGTATCTCAAACTTCTTGAATATCTCAACTGTGTACTTTCCCTTACTCAGGAAGATCTCATCAGTTCCATGCCACACCTCTAGTCCCAAGAAGTAGTGCATCATACCAAGGTCCGTCATCTCTAACTCAGAGGCCCCCCCTCTAACTCAGAGGCCAACACATACTTGCATTCAATAATAAGGCTCTCTGTACTAGAGAGGAATAAATCATCAATGTAGAGGACCAGAATCAGGGACTCACCATTAATAATATTGTAGTACAGGTTGGGATAGAAAACACTTTGTTGAAGCCAAAAATTCATTAGGTGTCCATCGATCCTTGCATACCAAGCTCGAGGTGGTTTCCTGATTCCATACAAGGCCATATTTAACCTGCACACATGAGACTCCTTCTCATGTATCACGAAAGCATCTGGATGCTCAATGTATACTTCTTCCTTAATCTCTCCATTGATAAAGGTTGTCATTACATCCATATGATGTACTCTCTAACCCATGGATGTTGCAGGGGAAATAATCATCCGGATAGAAGTGTTTCGATCAAGAGGAGGAGATGTCTCCTCATAGATCATTTTAGGGGCGAAATTTCGCCCATGGGCAAAATTAAGGGGCCTCTAATTTTTTATTGGACGATTTTTTTGTATTAGAGTGATTTTTTTAAACTTATTTTATTAGCCCGTAATTTATTTTAAGGTAAAAATTGTGTACAGGGTTAGCCCATGTTTTTAGGAGGGATAGAGGAAAAAAAATTATATTTAGCCCCCGAAATTTGGGGGAACAAGCTTCCATTAGCCAAATTTCGCCCCCGATTTTGTGGTATGGGCAGTAAAATCGGGATTTATGGTTTAATTTCACCCCTGATTTTGTGATATGGGCAGTAAAATCGGGATTTATCGTTTAATTTCACCCCCGATTTTGTGGTATGGGCAGTGGGAACTAGAACATGGAGATTTTTGGCCCTCCCACATGGTATAAATTATATGGGATCTGAAATGCATTCCCCAGTTTAAATCTTCGTTCTTCTGTTACCTCTTATTTCCCCTTTGGGCCTTGAGGTTTACGGGTTTAGTATTTACTCTTGGAATTTCTTCTGGTTGGTAATGGGTTACTCCCAGGTTCGGCCCAGGCACCAGTTGGCAGACTGCAGTGACCATATTTTGTTAATCCAAGACCCCGCTCGCAGAGGAGGACCTTGCTCACATAGGAGGAGTAGGACCACGCTCGCAGAGGAGGACTCGCAGAGGAGGCTCCGCGCTAAGGCTCGACCACAGTGGTAGTCTTTTTTCTGTATCTTATTATCATATCTTGTTTCTGTTTTTCATTTACTCTCCTCCATGATTGAAATAGGATAAGGTACCCTTTACAAGTTTACATTCACATAACTAGGTGGAATACTATCAAATTTGGTTTATGCTTTCTTTACATAGATAA
>JASDQU010215784.1:10111-26762 GCA_032191745.1 Picea mariana
TAAGTAATCTTAATTTTTTTATTTTTCATTTTTATATAATTTTTAATTTAAATTATAATTTAAGAATAATTGTAAAATTCATCTTACAAAATAAAACCTCATTTTCTTGCCACAAATTTTCTATTTCCATATGATTTATTTTCTTGTTACAATTTTTTTATTTCAATATGATGATTAAAATCCACTATGTTATATAAAATCTAAACTATTTAAGATGCTGGCATATTCTTAGTCATCCTCTCAAATCAATGAATGTGATTTACTCTTCATAACTTTCTTGTATTTTTGTAGCACCATATATTTCTGTACGTCTCACATGTCAGCACATTTCATATTCAATGGCTGACGGACCCACCTATTGCATGAGCATAAAGCGTTTCATTTTTTAGCATGGATATCTTTCTGCATTCTCAGCAGATACCTTTCAACTTTCTCAGCCCCGGCTGTGCTAATTTTATTTTAAATTGTGATCTATAAACTTCCCATTATAACATATTTTTTGGAGTTTATATTTCTAACTTTTAATTTATGTTGCTAAATTCAATTTTGTTACATTTTTTTTATAAAAATAACACCTAAACTTAACAACCATATAAAACAAAATCCAATCAATACATTAGTATCTTGAACCCTACTGTTATTATCAGGGTCATAACCATATTCATTCTGATATGCTTTTGGGATTGCAATATTGCAGAACTATGGACACTCTCATAGTACGATACGGAAAAGGACGAATCCCATCCTTCATGGCTGATCCAGAGCTCATCTTAGACGTGGTCAGTTGGTTCGTCCAGGCATCGAGCCTCTATAGCTTGCCCCATTTGATTGTTTGTTGGTAACTGTTAAAGCTCTCTCATCTTCATCTGTTTGAATATGAACAGATTCCAGCAGATATGGTTGTAAACCAGATGATAGTAGCTATGGCCGCACATGCTTACGAGSATGGTCTGTTTATTTATCACGCCGCTTCATCTGTTGGAAATCCATTGCATTTCTTCGTTGCAGCGGATGAGGCATATAAGTATTTTTTAAGGAATCCGTGCGTTGGAAACAATGGAAAGATAGTTAAGGTTAAGAAACCTAGCTTTATAAAGACCATGAGGACCTTTCGCCGATACATGCATCGACGTTACAAAGTACCTCTCCAGGTAATGTTCATAAATTGTTTTTGTGTGATAGGGCATTTTACAGTCTAAAACCTAATTTTTCTATTTTCTATTCAAAGAAAGTTAAAGATTTTTTTATTTTTCTAGATGGTCGATTCGGATTTGGATTTCGATTAGATGTCTTTCTGTCAATCATTTTTAATCTGACAAGAGCTGAAGCCTAAGGATCATTAAAATATTGCTAAGATTTTGTTTCTCAGTAATAATGTAATGGCCAAGGCCGTGTGGGCTTCAATACCCAGACTAGCAAGAACCAATTAATATCCTGCGCGCCAAAAATAGATAGCCGTCTTCGCTTCATGACTGGAGACAAATTTCACACTATCATAATTTATATTTTGAGAGTTCCTGAAATCTTTAGACATTAAGAAGGGTTTGCATTCTTAGAATTCACATCTTATAACTCCTTGGATCCTTAGATTTTACATGTTATAAATACGTCATTAAATAGATATACATCTAATAAATCCAATTTTCCCCTTACATCTCCTTGCATCCCTAGAATTTTCATCTTCTAAATACCTCATTAAATAGATATACATCAAATAAATTTAATTATTTCAGTGCGTGATGGGGTTGTGTTGTTGGAAAGCAGGTAGTTGGTGTAGTGAGCAAAGTCTTCTTTTGCATCACACCACGTTACAATCGTATGCTTCGAACTTACAACAGCGTTATGTATTTAGCAGAGTTGTACGAGCCTTACGCGTTCTTTCAGGGAAGGTAGTGTCACGCCGAATTTATTTTCTCATTCAATCACGCAATATATGAGATTTTTCTTCTGATAGCTGCCATGTGAATCTGCCAGGTTTGACATAACTAATACTGAAAGCCTATTGAGAAAGATTTCCACAGAAGACTTGAAAGCGTTCAACTTCGACGTGAAATGCATTGATTGGGTCCATTACTTCTCAAATGTCCATGTTCCTGGAGTAGTTAAATACGTGCTCAAGTGACACAGATTGGAGCTGCAACCCAGAAACCTTGTCAACAGCTCTATTATGTTCTATCATATGATGTAGAAGTATTAAGCGCAGTAAACGAGCACGCAAACAAACTAGTTCAATATCCTCGACCATGGCTAAAGAAATTATGTAAATCGATTATTATGAGATATGGTCAATGTCCCTTTCAAACTACGATTATATATCTATTTTTTAATAAAATAGATGGGTATGTCCTTTTCATGATTTTTTACACTTTATGTGTTTAGATTTAAACACATGTTTTTTAAATATTGGATTTAGGTTTTAGTTTTTAATGTGATTGTGAAATGGATTGTTATTTTTACTCACTAAGTTTTATTTAAGTAAATTATTATAAGAACTTTTATTTCTTTTTAATTAAAAATATATATTTTCTTAAAGATTTTACATGTCAAAGTTTGTCACATATTATGCTATACAAATGGAAATTAGAACATGGGGCTTGCCAAACAGATATTCATGTTTTTTTTTCAAAGTACCAAAACAAAAATAGTTCTAAGTCTAATTGTAATTGTGGTTTTTTTAGACTTAATAACGTAACAACAGAAAAACTAGAGAGTAGAACATGGGCGGCCTTCATTGTTGGCAGCAAAAATGAATGGTTGGCATCATGTCGAGCATCGTCGCTTAGCGGTCTCGCTTGAAAGGGAATCAAACAAGACCTCCAAGCAACGACTGAGGGTGCCCTGGCGATGGAATTGGTCGGCCATGTCCCATTGTATTTCAAGGATTAGTTGCAGATGATCTTCAGAGAACCTGAGGGGATTGGGAAGCTCTGGTACAGGGGCTGCAATGTTTGGAGGCTCGTTAACATCTGGTGTAGTTAATTTTGTTGTTTCCTTTAGCCATTCTGGAGGAATCTCTTCCTCAACCAGACAACCACCCAATTCTGTCACGGGATTGACGTTTGGAGGCTTGATAACATTTGGTGCAGTCAGCATAGTTGTTTCCTCTAGCCATTCTGCAGGAATATCTTCCTCAATCAGACAACCACCCAATTATGTCATAGGGTCGACGCTTCGAGGCAATTGTTCTAAATTGCACAGGGGTTCCTTAGGCCCGAAGCAGTGCATAGGGGTCCATCAATCCAATTTTGATCATACCGGGGAGGGACAACCAGGATGATGAAGGGGATGGGGGTCAAAGAGAGGGACGAAGAGGAGTCTGGTTGATGGTGTCGGGCCATAAAACTGTAATAGGTCAGACCACGCTTTGGATTACCTTGTTTGCATGGCATTGGAGAGACAGAGATGATAATAATATCCCAACAACAGAAGGGAGAAAGACCAGGAGAGAAATGGGAAACTGAATGTGAATCCAGAATGAAATAACAATTGTGATTCTTTACCTCCATAAAAACAACAGAAGTGACAGGGAAAGGTTTCATAAGACCGAAGTGATGCAACTAAGTTGCCTCGTACTAGCTCTGAGAAGCCTTGGTTGTTGTTGTATTTGCGCCATTCAAACCTCCTTCATGTGCATGTGCACTATCCCCCTTCCTAAGTGAATGCTAAGCATGTTGAGTTGACGGGAAGAAAAGGTGGAGGCCATGGGCGTTAACTAAGTCGGATGCATGTATGCTAGGTGTTTCGTGATAACCACTTATCACCCCATCCAGAGAATTATTATAAGAACTTCAAACGTAATTGTTAATTTAATTAAATATAATTCTCTTGAAAAAGAAATATTATTATCTTCTACATTAGATATTATTAATCATTTCCAAGAGACTAATTATTAATTTAATTAAATATACTTCTCATGGAAAAAAAAATATTATTATCTTCTACATTAGATATTATTAATCATTTCCAAGTTACTATAGCTATGAGTTCATAGTTTGATTTTTCATTAATTTCATTTGACTTTCAAATATGTGCATTTTATCCTAAGTTCTTAGCATAGTTTGGAATTTTTTGTTTTAAACATTTTAGAAACACATATTTCTTTGGAATGCTATTTGCTCAAAGAATTGAAGCCTTATTATTGCTGACAATTTTGCAATAGAGGTCTTCTGTGCAGTGAAAGCTTTTCTAGAGTGCAGTCGAGACAATAGAAGTAGTGGCACCATGCTTCACCAAAGACACTTCACCATGCTGCTACTTCTATTGCATCTTCCACGGACCTACTCCAATTAAAGCACTATTGCTACTTCTGGTGAATTAGCCATGGACCTACTCCTCTACCTGAATTTTGGCTCCTCCATATGCGTTCTGGTGCATCTGCCACATACCTACTCTATGAGCCTATTGTACCACCAGTAAATGTGACTCCTCCACCTACGTTCTGGTGCATTTTCATTCCAGTGCATCTTGTTGGAATATGGTAATTACTTCCATTAACTATTTTTAGAAAGTTCCAAGTTTAGATAGTTGTATAAGAGTCTCAGTCAGTTCAAGTTTGTTGAAGAAATCTCCGGAAGAATTGTGTCCTGTTATTAGTAAACTTTGTGTATTTAACTATGTCTCTAGAATAAATGAAGGTAATAAGTGTTCGTCTTTGTTCTGTTTTTTGTGTGTTAGTTGAAGAAATCTCCAGAAGAATTGTGTCCTATTATTAGTAAACTTTGTGTATTTAACTATGTCTCTAAAATCAATGAAGGTAATAAGTGTTCGTCTTTTTCTGTTTTTGTGCGTTAGTGTGAGAGTTATACAAAGCATATGTAAGAAATTCTCACACATCCTCCTTCAAATTGATATCAAAGCCTCGGGTGAGGGTTTACTCCAATTCAGACGTAAGGTTAGGGAGCGAAAAATTGCAGAATAATCGTGAGGAAACCGCGAATTAGTCTAAGAGAAGTCAGAACGAGAGAGGAGGTGGCAGAGCAGGAGGCCATGGTCTGAGTGGAGGTCGTTGATTCAAAGGAGTTTGCAAGAAATTACGGATCGAGGGTTTCAAAGCTAAGAGATTTGTTACCGCCATTTCACCGAGGGCCAAGAAGGTCGTTTCTCGCTGAAGAAAGAGTGGCCAAGAGTTGAGTCGTTCGTTGGAGAGCCACCATAGCCACTGCCAGCTTTGGAAACACCGTGAGAAAGAATATTTTTGTGGGTTTCTTCAACATGTACCAAGACCGGGGCAACCAAGGAAAAGAATCGGCCAGCATGAAGGGTTTCATCTCAATTCATGGAATATGCTTTATTATTTTAATAAAAAATAGACCCGTACGACTTTTCATTAATTTAAGTCATGATTTTAATTTTAAAGGAGGCCCTTATTAAAACTTTTGGTATATTTTAATTTTAAAGAAGGTCCATGAGACTTTTTATTTGTATTTTGAGGGGGCATCCATAAAGAAATAAATACAAGGCAGCGAGGCTGCGCGTGCTGCGCGTACTGCCTCGTGTCTGTCATGTTTGTCATGTCATTAAATATAAATATTAAATATAAACATAAAACTTGATCATAAATTATTAAATATAAATATAAAATTATTAAATATAAATATAAAATATAAATTCAACTTATTCTTACCCAGTTTGTCATAAATTCAATAACACTATAAAGTTATCAGCCAATGAAATGTAAGAAAAGCCTGGGAGGCAGTACAATAAGTCTTTTGGGGGTTTCTTCGTACAAGTCCGTACCGATTTACATAGAAATTAAAAAAGGTTTTTGGGGTTTTCTGTAAAAGAATTACAATAAATTTGGTGTTTTGGTTTAGAAGCTGAAAAGAAAACATGTCTTCAAGTACAGTCTCGCACAATCATAGGTCTCACTTATAAAGGGTATTTGACATTATATGGTGAAATTGAGTTATCGGTAGGTAGCCTATGAGACCATGATTTAATATAAGAAGGATCAACTCATAAAAAATAAGAAGGATGATCTAGCAGTATTGTTTCTCATTTAACAAGGTTTGGGTGAGAGCGTTCTTCTCAAAATTGCAGCAACAACCTAGTCCAAATAAGTTTTGGATATTTTAGAGATGGAATACAATGAAAGGGGGAGAAACAATGATCAACGCCAAGATGATCCAAAAAGTGTTGTAGTTGTTGATGAATAACCTGTCGAAGCATAGCCAACTAACAATATATGGTAACTACAGTTGTCCTAAACTTTGTAGAGAAATGTTTTGAGGAAATTGCAGAAGAGAAAGGTGATTCTATATGAGATTCAGAGGATAAGCATAGTAAACAAAGTGAAACCCACTATTTGAATACACGTGTGGATGATGGACTTGAAGTTGGATATGAAAATGAAACTACCTTTGCAGGAGCAACAAAATTGAGGAGAATCTGGCAATGGAAGTTGTTGAAGACATGAATGAGGCTACAATGAATGTTGAATTTTATAGTGAATTGGCATTTCTTGAGGAGTGGCTTTCAAAGCCCAAGTATGATGGAGATGAAAGTGGTTATGGAAAATTTGTCATAACTACAACAGAAGAACAACCAGATAAAGAAACAACCATCGAATTTGTTGAGGGTATTGCGGTAGTGGAAGAGGAGATGAAAGAAAATAAATATATTTTTCATCTTACATAGGTTGACATAAATGTTAAATCCGTGGTAGTTGAAGTACAAGAAGATGCAAAATAAGAACCATATGAAGAAATATTGAAGACGACCAAAGTAATGTTGAAGTTGAATAAGAAGAGAATTTATGTAGAATATAAAGTTTGGAGAAAAAAGAAGAAAAAGCTCGTAGAGCATAGAGAGTAAAAGATACACCATCATGAAGTAAAGAAGGTAAAACAATTCTTTTTGGTTTATCTTGAGTGTTGTAAGTCTATATGAGACTTACACCATCATACAATCATGTTATGAATTTTTTAAACCTATATCTAGGCAATGTCGATTGTCAAGTTGTCATGATTAGTGTTAGAATTGTTAATAGTCGTAATTAAGGGGGAGTGTTCGATTATGGCAATTAGTCACATTAATAAGTTTTAGAAAGTTCTTAGTTTAGAGAGTCGTACAAGAGTCTTATTCAGTTCCATTTAGTTGAAGAAATATCTAGAAGAATCGTGTCCTATTATTAGTAAACTTTGTATATTTAACTATCTCTTTATAATCATTGAAAGTAATCAAGAGTTATTAGAGCAATAACCCTTGTGTTCGTCTTTACTCCATTTTTGTGTGTTAGTGTGTGAGTTATTACAGCCACAATTATTCTGAATTATCCTCTTCATCCTTCACATCTTTCACGGACCTACTCTATGGGCCTATTGTACCACCACTAAATGCTTGACCGAACAAACTCACAAATAAGTATTTCAAACTCTTTTCAAGAAGTAGAAAAAGGGTTTTAAAGGGTGAAGGGGATTGAGGAGAGAATAATACATGATCATGTCCATTGTAGAGTATGTGAAAAAGATGAGGTAGAGCTCCACTATCCAAGTCTGTCTTGAATCCCAATTCAATCCCACATTCAAAGCTCTCGACTGCTACTGCAGATTGAACTAACATTGGAGCCTCTGATTCATTTGCCCGGATCACCACAACTCTTGGAATTGTGCCCAACTTTATATAGGATAAATTTTCTTGTGGAGGTGAGGAGAAGTCGACACACTTGCGACCATGAATCTCCGCAGTGCACCCAATGGCTACCAACCCCCAGAAGATCTCCAGTATAGAAAACAGGAAAATAATTGTGAGCCACAAGAATCACTGTAGAGGTTTAGGCTCACATCTCTGGCCTTTATATAGAGTCCTTCCCCTTAGCAATTCACACAAGAGCATTGTTCGAGACTTCAACTGCATGATACTTGTTATCGAGGCCTTTTTTCATTATGATTTTTGTAAGGGTTTTTGGTGTGTATTTTTGGTTTCCTGAGGGAAATATGAGGAATTTATTGGATTGGAGGATTTTCCAAGATCAAATCATCAGTCTTAATATATAGTAAGAGGTTCTCCCTAATTTTCTCTATGTTTCTATGACTTTTTGTTATTCTTTTGATGTGTCTTCCCTTAAATTCGATGAGTATTGTCCTGGAATTCGTTTGTATCCCTAGACATGTATGGTGATTCATTGATTTATGGTTTTCTTTGGGCTAGGGAATTCTAGATTTTGATTTGCTGGATCAATTTACGGTGCAGAGAATCCAAGTTATTATTATCTGATCAATGGTTTTGTTTCAAACTCGTTTGTTTTTTGTTTGTTTTCCGTGGGGGTTTTTAGGGCTCTTGTTCCCCGACTTTTATGTCTTTTAGAAATATACTTGGAATGTCCAAGGGAATCGATCGTTTGAGGTGCACTGTGATTTTTGGTTTCCACCCTCGATATCATTTGAGACCCTTTCTACACTTTTTAGGGTTTTATAGACTCTATTATCCATTAGGGTTGCTAATATCCAAGTTTTGATTCTTCTAGCTTATTTTTTCTATGTATTAGTTATATTTTCACTGTTCATTGTAATTAAAATGTATTAGTTTTGATTGATCCTTGTGATTTTTTCTCTGTTTTGTATTTTCAAAAAGTTTGAATGTTCTAATGGAGACTAAAGGTGGTAAAAATCAGTCCAGTAGTAATTTCCCTCAATACGAAACCCCCTTAGGCTACAAGATTGAATATGTTTGACCTAACGGTGGCATCGATAAATTCCGCAACACTGCATACTCCAACGTAAGTTTTATTTTAATCTCAGATGTTTATGGAATATAGGTAATATGGTTGAACATCAATGCATGTAGCCTTGGTGTATTGGTTGTAGATCCTATACTTCTAATAATATTGATGCCTAGACATACATATTGTGACATATGAGATATTTTGCAGTGAACAACTTTTGTATATGCATATATATTGTTGCATATGAGATATTTTTTGGTTAATCACTTTGGCATAATGCATCCAATAATAGTTGAGTAAAGGGGTGTTCTAACATTTCATGAATTTCATCCATCTTAGTCTCTTTCTATTTATTGCATACAAGTCTGGAAGTCCAATTTTTTTCTTTTGTTTGGTAGTATACCCCAAAATTTCAAATACTCTATTTGTAACATCCCCATCCACCCAGGCTGAATCTCACAACCAAAACTCTGCTTTGTTCAAGCTATGATACCATATTGTAATGTCCCCCAACCCTCCAAGGCCGGGGACAACACCAACCAAAAACTTCTTCTCTAATGCTTTGATATAGATATATATTTCTAATGCAATTTTAATCGGACATAAATATTATGTTCATGCACATATTCATGCGAAAGCGACAATAAACACATACATGCAATATGTATAGGCAATTCTGATAACATTCATACATGTACCTAAACACAACATTTAAACATAACATGTACAATATACAGAAAATACCATTAACATAGAACTAGTGCTTATATTTTTATGAGAAGACCACCAAATGCATGCATATCTTCCACGAATGTCCCAACCTTAGACCACGCTGCTCCAAGCTATCAGCAGTGATTCACCCCTGAGATGGGACTAAACTCCACCAGGGAAAATGAATCCTAGGCTAGGTTGAAGCTATGAGAAGTTGCACAATGCGACAAGAAGGCTTATCTCCAAGGAGCCTACTTACGCCCACTGCTCACAGACTGTCATTCCCCACATTCTTGTTCCACCCCGAGAATATGCACCTTCATTGTTCCACATTCCATCGGTGAGCCAGTTGGAAAAGGAGTTCACCAATACCTTCCATATCTTGTGCACCAAGATGGGTATCAAAGACTTTGAACAACATTTTTTTTTGAAATACCATGGGGTTCTTCACAGATACATCCAAATTGAAATGGATTTTCTAGACATCTTATCACCCAGTCCTGCTTATTGATATGATGTTAAAATCGAGCAGACGTTTAAGCATCAGAATAAATGGGAGTTCGACACTGAAAATACACAACAACCAAAGTATGATAAAGATGACCCTAACAAACAACATCCCAAAAACCAGTCCAAGCCACAAGAAAAGAAGGGTCACAAAAAGATGAAGAAGGACACTAGAAAATGGTGTGATTTCCACAAAATCCCCTGGCAAAACACCGATGAATGTTGCTCAAAACAGTCATTGGTGTCCAAGATAAAAGACAAGGAGCCGAAACCTGATTCAGAATTTGATTATGAAAATACTGATAGAAGACAGATCATTGACGCAGACCCCTTTACTATTATTGCGACCGCAACAATTCAACCAGAAGAACCAACAAATTCTGAAGAGGGGGAGTGCCTTTTTCATTCAAAGATGTGGGTGAAGGGGACCTCGATGCGTTTTATTGTTGATATCAGAAGCCAGAAGAACCTCATCTCAACATAGGTTGCAAACAGTTGGGATTGTCAACAACACCACACCTGCAACCATACGACATTGGGTGGCTTCTCCAGGGACGGGATTTTCATGTCAGCCAATAGTGTTGATTGTCATACAACATCCAACCCTTCAAGGACGAGGTATTATGTGATGTTTCCCCCATGAATGTATGTGATGTTATCTTGGGTCAACCATATATGTGGCAGTGCCATGTTATTTATGAGTCTCGACCTCGTAGTGTCATTGTTACTCTAGGGGGTCATCTCTACAAGATACTAGAGGTAATTCCGACTATTGTCCCACCTAAACAGTTCCGCAAAATAGTATCTCATACTACAAAGTTCATCTTCTTCAGAGTCTGTACAAAGCATGAACAAAATAACACCATTGTTGCCTTAGTCCAAGCACCTTCTATCCAACAGAAGAAGGTTGACAAGATTACAACAAAGTGTAAAGATTCATTCTACACATAGGCATATCATGTATCCATACTGGTTAAAAAGGTCCAACCCTTCCAGCCATAGGTTCGTGACAACTTTCAACAAGCTAAGCAATGCAACTTCTCCAACAAGGAAAGCATCTCATCAAGATGCAGATTCAACAAACGCTTTTCCCTCTCCTCTAGGCACTCAATGCAATGAATACCATTGCTTCCTAAGGAAGGAGGAATGATATAGGTGGCTATCAGTGGCCACCCACCTTTTCGAACAGGCTCAAAACAATTTTTTGTCAATTTTGGTAATTTACTATTTTTAGCAGTTTTTAACTTCTAGGGCCATTTTGAGGGCCTAAATGAAGTTTTTTCAAGATAGATCTTTTCAATGATAGCGAAAGGCTCTGACTGATCCCCAAAAATTAATCTCCTCGACGATACCTTTCCAACGAGCTATCGTTCACCCCAAACAGATATTGTATGCCAAAGTTACGCCCCCGGGAAGTTGATACACCAAACTACCCAAAACCGGGTCAAAAAAACTGTTGGTTTTTCATCTTCCGAGGTTAGGGTTTTGGATTTTCTTTATGATAAAAAGGCCTTTGTATCCTCATTGTAAAATCATCTTCTTGTGAATGTGATTATTGGACACATCTCTTCTTAGAGATAAGATGCGACCATTCTAGCGAGTCTTTCACTCTGTATTTTTACAGTCTTTGTACATTTTCACTCATTAATAGAAAATTGTGTATTACTGTATATTTGTGTTTATGGTTGCATCTATGATACATTTATGTTACATTATTGGATATCCAATATATTTCTGTACATTTCTTTATTATATCTCCGCTCTCATTCCATGCCGAAAATAACCGGGATCAATCAGCTGCTCCACTTCCCTACCAGGGATTCAACAACAGGTCAGATTATGAATTCTCAGAGCTCTGTAGTAGTTGTTGGACTCCCTCCAAGAAAAATCACTTCCCCAACAAATCTCTCACCTGGAGAGAATTTCTCACATGCCTCACAACCTTCTTCTTCAACCGCGAGCATGACAACCTGCCTCTTCAACCACAGTATGAAAAAATGGATAAGGCAAGGGATGGCTCAACAATTACATAGGTTCACAATGGAAAAGGATCAACAATGGAAGAAATATCTCTTATTGTGTTCCTTTTCAGTGCATTTGTGAATGCATGGGACAAATGATGGCTAGAATCGAGAGAATGAACTCGTGAGGAAAGATGGAAAGACTAGTGAGAAGGCTCAGAGCGAGAATGGTGAGAATGGTTAGACTACAGAATTATGAAAGCCTGAATGGTGAGAGATAAACCCCACAATGGTGGAAATTCCCACATAAATTTGCATGCATTCTTGGTGAAACTTGGCTCTTTAGGAGCTCGTTCCTCTCCACTTGGAGTTTGTTCCTCTCCCTAAAGGAACTTAGGATAGATGGGTTTATTTCCCAAACTTCAGTAATTTAGGAAATATATTATAATATTCCCTTGGGTTAAGACCTCAATCTTAGCCCCTCTTTCCTAGCCTCTCATCCCCCTTCCCTTTCCCTTTCTAGTGGAGCTTATTCCCCCATAACTCTTTCTTCATGGCCGGTCTACATGCAACGATGCAGTTTATTAATAATAAGCATAATTACATATACAAAAATAGGCTCACTGGATTTATCATCCAGGATCTCGAGCCTAATAAACACATAAGCCTACCAGCTTATAAATACTTGGCTAACTAGCCTATAAACTTCATTATACATCATTACAATTCAGTAGCAGTATAATTCAGTAGGGGCTCCTCCTTGGGGTATTACACTATTGGATGTAAAGTTTTATGTGTCCACAAGCATGTTGTGGTATCTTGAAATTGCAAGAATTACAGAAGAAAGACTAGAAAAAATTGCTTTCATGTTGTCTCTTATTTCTTGCTCATACCTGCAAGTTATTAAGGCATATTGTTCCTTCAAGTGGCCATTCATGAGGTGGTTTGTAATCTTCTATTACCACTGGAGCTTCACTTGGTATATGTGAATATTGTATTGTCATTTCTACTGAAATCAATTTATTCTCAACGTTACAAAGATTCCATATAATTGTTGCTAGTAAGACATTGAGATTTAATCCATATGTTAATACTAACCCAACAATGCTTGAATGTCATGGATGTTAATGATCTAATCTAGCATGTAATTAAATGATCAAATATTGAAATATTTCTCTAGAGTCAAATCTATTCTACAAATCCTTACTTGAGTCAATCACATCTTCAGGGAAGCTCACAACCACCACTAAGGAGAAGGAAAAGGCCTCAAATGATCATAAATTAGAGACATATTTGTGTTTGTGAATCATGATTCCTAGTTAAAATATTATACTATGGAAACCCCAGAAAGTGATTCAAAAAAATGATGAAGGATTGGGGCTCTTCGAATTCCCATCAAGAGAGCGAGTTCCCTAGCAATTGGTATGTAGTATTGTTGTAGAGCAAGGATTTTTTATAAAAAATTATGCTGAAAGAGGGTGTTGTAATGTTAAATGTACAAACCAAGTATATTATGGATAGTATACCATTATTCATTATCCATGTTGTAATTTTGTTTCTTAATAATGTTTTGTCTAATTGTAGCATATGAAGAAACCAGTCTGTTTCTTCGAGGTTGAAGCGTTTTGGTTATTCGACGTCAACGAAGTCCAGTAGAGCCTCAACCTCATGACTGAGTTTTCTGAGCGTCTCGGGCATGATTGAAATATGTCCCAGATAATGGAACACGGAACACAACGACAATGAAGAGATGAGAAAAAATATGACGATTCAACCACACTGAAGAACGAAGGCGTAGGCAGGGGATATCACGAACCCATTCTGACCTAGATACATGCAGATCAAAATTTGTTCTGATTAATTCATTTCGTTTCGTGGATGGACATGTTGAAACCCATCCCTAAGAATGTGGTCATCCTTCACATAATAAAACTATGATAAAGGAGGAAAAAGGAGGATATCTTACATTTTCTTGAAGGTTGTCTAGTTGTATCCTTATAAAGAAGCTCCTCAAATCCAAATCCTATGCAACATCTGATGGGACTCAACATTAACTATCTATAAGGACCATCATAGACACATTTTGACCATGATATACCTAATAATATCTTTAATTTGAACATGTTTAATAGTAGTGATGGGTACTTTTGTATGTTCCTTAAATGAATAGTTTTTCGATATGGAATTTTGTGTAATGGTACCTTTTTTTATTATCTAATTTTCATAGTAAATTATATGTATTTATAATCAAGTAGGTTGAACCCCTTAAGGAAAGGAATATCCCAAGAATCAAGGGGCCTCATCCCCCACCTACCTCCAAAACGATGCTAATCTATTTATGACCACTCCTTGCAAACAAAAGCTCGAAAATCAGGAGATATTGATGAAGGATGTGATGTTCATATGTTTCCTCCTTGATCCAAGGGCAGAGGTCAAGTTCCAAAGTGTATAAATAGGCCTTTGATGTAGGGGAAGAGGGACATAAATCTGAATATTATGTTAAGTTTTGATGACAAATATTTTCTTCAGACTTGGATCTCTGTTACTAATGTACAATTTATTTTGATCAATAAAGATACTTTTTTTATTACAATATAAGATTTTTAAGGCTCCTTGTTGTGATTGGATAGGGCCCACTCAAGAGGCTCAAGGACCTTGTTGTATATTCCTTCTTTTTCTCTCATGTTAATGTGTTCTAATTTAGTTTATTTATTTCTCTTAAAATATTAGATAGTCATACATTGAAATGTTGTTTCTTTTTAGACTATTATTGAAATGTAATGTTCAATAGGTTTTTTTGTAGAAAGCGTTGAAAGTATATTGGGGTGCTCAAGAGTATCTTATCAAGGATAAAAACTTCCTTTACATCTCAATATATTTTAGTCTATCTTTGTCTATTCTTTGGAAGGGTTTTACAAGCTTCTTGGGACTCATTTAGTCATCCTGTAGAAGTTTCTTGTAGGATTGTTGTTAAGCCCTAATATTGGCTCATTACCCCTTAATTGGGGCATATTATATTAGTAATGTTATTTTATTTATGTCGTATTTAGGCCATTAGTTGTAATTATACCTCCTAGTCTCTGATACATACCAAGGACACATTTTCATTTTGAATCATCTTGTACTTGAACATTTAAGTGGGGTAAAAAGAGGTTTCCCCCTTGAAGAGGATTATTATCTGAAATTATCTTTTTTTCAAGGCGTTGAGTACTTTTCTAAGGTTTTTCTATGCTATATTGATATTTGTTTCTTAACATATGGTATCAGAGCTCAAGGTCTTGGGGTTTTGCTACTACATCTGAGACACCTTGGCATTTTCACTATAAATTTTTTTCTACAATGTTTCAGAAGGAATGAATTGGAGAATATTTAGTAGACATATCAAGGTATGTTTGGTTCAAAATTAAGATCCTGAGGCCTTATGCTGTCGGATATATAGCTTGTACAATATAGGGTTCTGGAATCATCCTGAAATGAGTCATTGCGGAATTTTTGCTATGAAAACTTATCTGTAATGTTTCAGACCCTGAACTCCAGAGGCTATTTACAAAAATTAGTAAAGTATCAGTGGTAAAAATTTTAGCTTCTGGGTCATCTTAAATTTTTAGATACACCCTATGTAAGATAGGGTATCTGACTAGTCCTATTGACTAGTCTCAAGCAGGTGTTCCAAGTAAAACAATCATAAATTCTTCCTAGAGTATCAAAATTGAGTGGGATTGGTTTCATTGGATCGTGGACAGTCTTTAGTATTTAGGGTGCGAGTTTCATAATTTTATATCAATTATTTTGTGCGGGGCACACTATACAAGTGAGATCTCCTGGAAAGGACAAAAATCGACAAGTTGTGGGGAAGTTACCATAAATTCCACTTGGCACATCCAATTTTGATCAGACTTGTGGCATTGCAGAGAAGAAATATCAGAGAACTACATAAAAGAAAGTTTCATACCCAGAAGGGCTGAAACTTGGGAGATACAACAAAAAAAATATTTTCTAGCAGAACCACCTCAAAATCAAGGTTCAAAAGTGATACTTGGCCAACATGCCACCAAAAAAGGGAACTTCTACACCAAACAAGCCTCCAGAAAATCCTACTTGGACTCTTGATGAAGGTGAAGAAATGCGTAGGGACATAAATGAACTACAAACGAAGATGGATTCAATGGAAGATAAGTTGGATACTAAGATGGATGGTTTAAAAGGGGAGATCATGGAAGTATTGAAAAATTTCCTAACAGAGAAGATACTTGAAAGTGAAAATGCATCCCATTAAATTCATGATGAGGACACAAGGAAGGTGAATCAAGAATGGAGAAACTCCAACTTTGGTTTGAAGACCAACCATGTTCCTAAGATTCATATGAGGAAGTTTGATGGCAAGGACCCAATCACATGGATACTTCAGATGGAGCAATTCTTTGATCTTCATAATGTGCTACATACACAAAATGTATTAATTGCTTCTTTATATTTGGAACCTAATCAATTTGTATGGTATCGATGGCTTTGTTCTCACAAATCATTCGTCACTTGGACAATTTTCACGAAAGAAATGATAGCACACTATGAGGATACAAGGAGTAATACCTTCTTTAGCCAATTGATAAATCTCAAGCAAAAGGGTTCAGTTATCGAGCACATTGAGAACTTCCAAAGATTGAATATAAAGGTAATCGATATTCCAGATGAGCACTTGATTGATGTATTCATAGGAAATTTAAAGGATAACATTCAACATGAGGTTCGCCTTTGGGAACCCAAATCATTGGAGAATGCATTTAAGGTGGCAAGAAATGTTGAAAGTAAA
>JASDQU010215785.1:0-18278 GCA_032191745.1 Picea mariana
GTTGGAGCTGCCCTCGGGTTGTAGCCTGAAAAACTAGGGGGTTGGAGCCTCCTTCCAGTTGCAGCTGGAAAACAAAGGAAGTTGGTGCTTCAAATGAATGTAATTCTTCAAGATATATAAGAAAAAGCATTTCACGGTTTTCTTTCGATTTGGGTTTCCACGTAAAACACTGGTGTACTGTGTATGTTTGTGATTGTTTATTTATTACTACTCATTATTGGATAATAATTCTACATTGATATAACATTTGAAGAAAAATGATTATAATTACGTTATTACTGATTCACCCCCCCTCTCAGTAATCCAACGGGATCAACATTTACTGGAGGATCGGCTATTGAAATGTCGATTTCTAATCGTTGTGTTTATTCTTCATGTTCACCAGAGCCCAACTCCTCCTTGGAGCTATCCATATTAGGCTAAATTACCGATTGGTTGATAAATTCAGTGTCCAACATATTTCCTGATGAAATATCCAACAATACTGACAGGGGGGGTGAATTAGTATTGCCTACTTTTTTCTTATTAATTCAAATTAATATTAAGCAAACACATTAATTATTCAATTATGAAATATATGATGAACAACAAACCCTTATGAACACAAGATTTTATCGTGGAACCCAACAAGGAAAACCACCAACTCTTTTCTCATTAATAAATTGTTCTTTTACAAAACATTTTTCAAGCTACAACTTAATGGAGAGATTGTCCCCAAGTTTCTTCAGCTACAACTGAAGGGATGCTTCCACACCCCATTTACCAAGTACAAATGGAAGGAGGCTACGACCCCCTAGTTTATCAACTACCACTGAAAGGATGCTTCAACACCCTATTCACCAGCTGCAACTGGAAGGAGGGTTCACCCCCCTGTTTAGTCAACTACAACTGACAAGGAAGCACCTACTCCCCTGCAGGCACCAACCTGCCCTTGCATCTCCCTACCTCCCTTAATTTATGAGTCTGGAAAACTTCTAAATTATATCTTGACTGCTCCTCTCTCTGCTTCTGTCATTTGATCTTCAATGTATCTTATGCAGGCCAATAAGTCTTATATATCAATCACTGAACATATTAACTATTGTTGTGTATCTTTCTGTATTTTGATCTTCAATGTGTCTGTTGTAGTCACACCATATTCAATTCTCAACCCTCTTATATATATGCCTTCATTATAACTTTTCATGGGAATTCACACCCTTTAATCACACCTTTGTGTCTATTACATAATCACCTTTTTAAATAACACAATCATGTTTTATAAACAAACATCTCTTCAATCTTTTATCTTAGCTTTTGATGTTTTCTTTAATTCATATAGTTATTTAGGTTGTGAACAGTTTATCATAGAGAGATGATATGAGCTATGAAATTATGCTTCATGTTCTCATACAAAGTATAGAATCTCTTTGCAATACTTCATTTAAACCTAATCTTTCTTCTGGATCCATAAGGCTTCGTTCCATGATCATGCTTTACATGCTGTCATAGCTTCATTACTTGTGGTATAATCTCTCAAATATAATGACATGGCTTCCATCGAAAAAAATAATATTCTCTGATTTTTCAGAACCACACACACATCTGATCTGTAACTTTGACTGTGTGTAATATAAGCTTTTACCAATATTACACTATTTCCTTAGATCGACTCTTCCAGGATTTTATCATTTAAAAATCTAATATCAGTTATGATTTGTAACAGTCTTACCAGGGCTTTCATCGAATAAACTAAAGTTATCACTGTCTCTGTGTTTATGCAGGGTTTTGACTATTTTTAGCAAACCTCCACTTTATCGCCATGACAAAACTTTCGATGTATTTGGTGGTCTTTGACATCTGGATTTTAATTCAACTAGCAGTGGACTTGGCGATCCACCAGACTTGGCATTATTCCAAAGACTCCAACAAAAATGACAGTTTCATTTCCAACTGGCATAACAAACTCTCCTAGCCTATGGTCACTCATATGACCGTCACACAAGTGGTGTATATAAAAAAATATTTATCTAACGTCTTAGTCGCTTTTCCCAAAAGGTAGGGGGCCTGACAAGTCATCCCGGGCTCCAAGATGGTGAGCTTCTCGAGGAGTTAAAGAACCTAGAGCCCCCACCATACCCTTTCTCTACGTGTCGATATAGCTTAGAGATTGTTGTGTATATAAACTCATATGAAATGTTTTGTATATTCAATGTGGGACTAAAACTCAACGAGAAAATTAATCATCATTTTCGATCTCTTGATCAGACAATTGTTGAGTCTTTTACACCCCTCCTTTGTCCAGTGACGTTTTTTCGGAGATTTGATTGTGCAACCAAAAACTCTGATGAATTCACCCCTCGATTCTGTTAGTATCAACGAGGAGAGACGTTGAAATTTTTCCATCCATCTCGAACCTTCACCATGCTCCATGTCAACGCAGACGTAGAAAGGCCTAGAAATATCCATTGCCTCTTTGAAACAAGGTGTTCTTTCATCGTGTCCCATTCAAGTATGATGTGCCACTAGCATTGATCTCTTCCTGGCCCATCTTTACATAGAAGAACATGGGTCTATTTGGCACCGTCCATGGAAAATCAATTCCAGTTAACTGTCTCTCATTGACAGTAACATTGTTTTGAAGTGTACCTTCATAAAAATTATTGGAAGGAAACTCAGACAAGGTTGGATGCATTCGATATTGAACCTGTAACCTGAAAGGATTGACATCCAATAGTACAAGTCACTTAAACATTTATTGCTCAAGGCCAACACGAGCTACTTTCTTGCACATAATCACAGGACCCAATTGGAAATGATCCCCAACTAGCACTACCTACTTTTCTCCTAGAACTAAAGGAATCGGGCACTTGGGTTCGGTAGCTTGAGTCGACTCATCAATAAGGACATGATGAAACCTAAAATTAGATAGTCTAGGATCACCAGCACCAACACAAGTACAACAGATAACATCAACACTCTGCGTTATTTCTCGATTTTTCTCCGTAATGGATTAATCCAATCATGATTCCATATACATTGGCATAACAAAAATAAGATCCTCATCCTTCTCATCTTCTATTACAATAGGATTTTCCTTTAAACCAACGCAATGTGAATTTAACCCATCTATCTCTTTGGACAAAAATGTTGCATTATCACCATATGAGGGAAAAAATAATGCAATTGTTCTAGTGTAGCATGGTCTGACACAAAACTCAATGCATCTCTTATGGAACTTGGAAGGCAACTTTGTGCACTCATTTGTTCTGCAGTTATTCCTACTAGAACAATCATAGAACTCCCTAGACAAGAACCTACCAAAGAGCTTGATACACCCTCCATTTCATTTTTGCAGGTTCTCTTACCTTCAAGGTTAATAAGCTCCTTAAAACACATCCAGATCTTGAAACATCCAGGCTACTTCCATTTTTTATCTTCAACTAAATCAACTATTTCCTCACTGTTTAACCTTCCAATCTGTTCTAGAATGTAATTGTGCATATTCTCTATAGTTACTTATTCATGAAGCATGCCTCCCAACACAAACAATGTCATCAATGCCATTACATCTGATCAAGCTCTGAATTGAGACAAGAACTTGCAGAAGAGTTGACTTCCCGGGTTGCCAGCCTGGACCACTCCATGTTCCAAGCAAACTTAAGAAGACCTTTCCATTGGCATATAGATTTGGATTAAAGAGCACTAATCTACATCATGTTGTAAGAAAGGTTACCATAGGTGGGACTTGTGGATAGTCTGGTGGAAGATAAATGTCAAATACAAAGACTCCATTTTGTGTTATGTCTCCACATAAACTGTTCTTTAGGAACATCATCTTCCTCCTCTGAAGTAGATTCAACATCTTCTTCACATGCTCCAAAACAATTAGTGTCTTCCTCTTGAAACCTTTCTTGTTGAAGTTATATAGTGTTAGTCTTCTCTTATTCTTCTTGATGCCATAGTTGAATCCCTATACACTTTGTTTCAATAATTCTTTCATCACAGTCATGATGCCATCATGATCTCTATTATGTCTTCTTTTTTTTCCAAGTCTATTGCCTGATTACACTCACACTCTTCTACACTGTAATCTTGTGGATGGTGTGATTACATCAGTGCCAATGCCATCAATTCCAATCTATATTTCCATATTGCCAACAATCTCTCCCTTTGGCATTGATGGAAATACTATCTTCATTTCTCCCCCTTTGACATCAAGGGAAAAGGTTTGAATGACTCCCCTGACTTTGATCACTGTCTCCCCCTGAATTGATGCCAATTGATGTATTATTTTCTTGAGAAATTAGATTGGAAGAGAGAGTACTCCCAATATTTGCCTGAGATGTTCAAATACGTCTTTGCTTAAGAGTTTTGTGAAAATGTCTGCCACATGTTCTTGTGTTGGGACATATTCCAATTTAATGTTCTTATTTTCAGCCTGATCTCTTAGAGAATGGTATTTTATGGGAATGTTTTTTGATTTCACAATTTTCTCACCACCACGATTTTCACTATCACTTTTAGTCTCGCTATTTGTATCACTGCCACTGCTATAATCACTATCTGAGCTCTATTTAGACTTCCGTCTTGATCTCTTCACTTTTCAACTACGTCTTTTCCCTCTTCTTTTGTCACTCTGTCGCTTTGTATGTTTTTGCTTGTTTTTTCTTGATGATTTCTTCACCCTGTCATATTCACTTGAAGTGCTAGTGTCATATGATGAGGAGGAATATGAATCAGACTCACTGACAGAGGTGTCTGAATCTGAATCAGTGTCAGATGACGTGGCTGAATCAAAAGAATAATGGCATCGCCTCTTCCTTCTTTGGTCCTTACACACATTTCTATGATTTTTCCTTTCTTCATTACATATATTCCCTCCACGACTCTTCCCAAAACAACATGTTTGCCATCAAGGTGAGGTGTTGCTGCAAAAGTAATATAAAACTGAGAACCATTGGTGTGAGGACCCGCATTGGCCATTAAAAGAATACCTGGGCCATCATGATGTAACTGAAAATTTTCATATGCAAATTTTCCACCATATATACTTTCTCCCCTAGTACCTGAAGTCATGGGAGAAATATCTTTGTATTCAACAACCCATATTTATTTGAAAAGTCGCCTCCTTGAGCTACAAAGCCTTTAATTATCCGATGAAAAATGGATCCTTTGTAATGTAGAGGCATTTTGGTTGTTCTACCAACACCTTTCTCTCTTGTACAGAGTGCTCTAAAATTTTCTGCATTCTTAGGCACAATAGCTGCAAAAATATTCAATACAATGGTTTCTGCATACTCACCATCGACTAAAATATCCATAAAGACCCTGGTATTTCTTTTTGGTTTCATTTTCTCCGTCTTCATTGATGCTCCATAATTACTTGGAACGTGATTCAGGACTTCCATCCCCATATGAGACAAGGTTCTCATTTCCCGGTGGTGTTTGGCTTCGATATCTCGACTTTCTAGGTGAATCTATAGGTGACCTCTGCCACCTTGGGGAATGTACTGATTTATGTTTATCACTAGAAGCAGTTTGACGATTGTCAATAGGCTGGTTCTCGGATGATCTTGACATAGAAGAGATTATACTCCTTGAGGGTGACCGACCTCTCACAGTGTCCACGCTCTCTATGAAATTGTTGTCATTGGGTGGGCGCATATATATTGAATTCATTCAACAACGCATAAGTAACACAGAAAAAGACGGCCTGTAACTTCACATAGAAAAAGACGTACTGTAACAAAACAGCGCAATGACAGCTCTTGGTCTAGGAGGAATTGTTGTGCATCTTCTGGCAATATGACAATTATAGAATTCAATTAGATAATTTGGCAAGGGGCCACAAGGATTATGATTTCTCCTAATTTTGTTATGTTTTCCATATGCTTGACAATCTGATGCTTTATGTCCATTACATGAATAACAATAACCCCTAACATCTGTGAAGATTTTCTGAAAATGAATTTATTTGTCAACTCCTTTTTGTTAGTATAGAAATTAGGGGGAATAGTACTTTCTTTCTTCACATACCCAAGCCCAGTCTTGTTGTTAGGATCTTTCATTTCACTTGAACTGCATGTGTTTTCTTGTGTTTTCTTGTGTTTTCTTGTGTTTTCAACCTGTGTCTCTTGGTTCTGTAGTCAGCAGCCTTGTGACCATAATAAAAAAAATAGCCATAGGATGCACTTTTGTACTTGGGAGTTTTTTGGTATTCTTTCTTTTGATTTCTATTTCTTTTGAGGTTACTCTTCTTGGGAGTATGAGAAGATTCTTGAGCATAGGAGTTTGCATTCTTTTCGTCCTTATGTTGCATAGTTGTTTCTTTGGAGGTATCACCACAACACTTTTCATATTCTACATCAATCTGAGTAATAGGACTTGATCCTTTAACCATGTGTACTTGGTCATATCCAAGGCCAGATTTGTTCGAGGGAAATCTTTGTAGACTGAGAATTTTATCAAGGGATTCAGTTCCTTTCTCCAATTTTTCAACAGTCTTCAGTTGATCCTTGAGTCCAACAACTTCTTGTTTTAAATTCTTGGCTTCTTCCATGCTAATGGTTGCTTGTTGTCTTGAACTATGTAGCTCCTCTTGTGAGGACATTAGTTGTCTTTTTAAGGTCTAATTTTCTTCCTCACTTTCTAGTTGTTGTTGTTTGAGCTCTTCAACCTTTTCTTTCTCCTTATTAAGAGATTTTTCCAAGGATTCCAATCTCTCTTGATCCAGTTGGACTTGGATTCTAAATTCAACTATGATTTGCTCAATTTCTTTCTTCTTTGAACCTTGTTTCCTCCTTTGCTCCAGTATGAGATCCTTTAGTTGTTTACACCTTTGTTTATATTTTCTCAGTTCATCAAAAGTACACTCAAGCTCATCTTCAATATTGAATTCTTCTTCAATCTCTGAGTCTTCTTCAAAATAATCTTCATCACTATAATTGTTGTAGACTAAACTTTGCTCTGATTGATATGCTTCATTTGACTTCTCATCTGAGTAGAGGTCTTTTATCTTGTCCCAAAGTTCCTTTGCAGAGTTACATTCATCTATCTTCTCTTTGACATCATTAGGTAATCCATCAAGGATTGTATTCATTGCCATTGAGTTACTTTTCTTGGCTTTCTTTTGAGATGGAGTCCTTACTCTGTTTGGTGGGAATTAACCAGTGATCATTGAATTCCATACATCATGTCCCAATGCCTTCAAATAAATTTCCATTCTTGTACTCCAAAATATGTATTCTTCTTTTCCAAGTATTGGAGTTCCATTCATAGTGTAAATCTTTTGTCCATCCATGCGTTCTTAATTTGATCTTCCTTTCAATTTGTTAGACTATTCTTAAAGGAACCTCACTCTGATACCAATTGATGGAATATCCAACAATACTGAGAGGAAGGGGGGGGAGTGAATCGGTATTTCCTACTTTTTTCTTATTAATTCCAATTGATATTAAGCACACACATCAATTATTCAATTAAGCAATATATGATGAACAACAAACCCTTATGAACACAAAATTTTATCGTGGAACCCAACAGGGAAAACCACCAACTCTTTTCTCATTAATAAATTGTTCTTTTACAAAACCGTTTTCAAGCTACAACTTAATCGAGAGACTGTCCCCAAGTTTCTTCAGCTACGACTGAATGGATGATTCCACACCCCATTTACCAGCTACAACTGGAAGGAGGCTACGACCCCCAAGTTTATCAACTAACATTGAAAGGATGCTTCGACACCCTATTTACCAGCTGCAACTAGAAGGAGGGTTCAAACCCCCGCTTAGTTAGCTACAACTGACAAGGAAGAACCTACTCCCCTGCAGGAACCAACCTACCCTTTCACCTACCTACCTCCCTTAATTTATGAGTCTGTAAAACTTCTGAATTATATCTTGACTGCTCCTCTCTTTACTTCTGTCATTTGATCTTCAATGTATCTTCTGCAGGCCAATAAGTATTCTATATCAATCACTGAACATCTTAACTGTATCTATGTATCTTTTTGTATTTTGACCTTCAATGTGTCTATTGCAATCACACCATATTCAATTCTCAACCCTCTTATATATATACCTTCATTATAACTTTTCATGGGAATTCACACCCTTTCATCACAGCTCTTTGTCTATTACATAATCACCTTTTTAAATAACACGGTCATGTTTTATAAACAAACATCTCTTCAATCTTTTATCTTAGCTTTTGATGTTTTCTTTAATTCATATAGTTATTTAGGATGTGAACAATTTATCATAGAGAGATGATATAAGCTATGAAATTGTGCTTCATGTTCTCATACAAAGTATAGAATCTATTTGCAGTACTGCATTTAACCCTAAGTTTTCTCCTGGATCCGTAAGGCTTTGTTCCATGATCATGGTTTACATGTTGTCACAACTTCATTACTTGTGGTATAATCTCTCAAATCTAATGACATGGCTTCCATCGAAAAAACTAATATTCTATGATTTTTCATAACCACACAAAGATCTGATTTGTAACTCTGACTATGTGTAATATAAGTTTTTACCAATATTACACTATTTCCTTAGATCGACTCTTCTAGGATTTTAGCATTTAAAAATCTAATATCAATTATTATTTGTAATAGTCTTACCAGGGTTTTCATCGAATAAACTAAATTTATCATTGTCTTTGTGTTTATGTAGGGTTTTGACTATTTTTAGCGAACCTCCACTTTATCTCCCTGACAAAAATTCTGACGTATTTGGTGGTCTTCAACATCTAGATTTTAATTCAACTAGCAGTGGACTTGGCGATCCCCCAAACTTGGCATTATGCCAAAGACTCCGATAAATATGACAATTGCATTTCCAACTGACGTAACGAACTCTCATAGCCTATGGTCACTCATATGACCATCGCGCCAATGGTGTATATAAAAAAATATTTATCCAACGTCTTAGTCGCTTTACCCAAAAGGTAGGGGGCCTGACAAGTCATCGTGGGCTCCAGGATGGTGATCTTCTCGAGGATTCCAAGAACCTAGAGCCCCCACCATACCCTTTCTTTACACATCGATATAGCTTAGAGATTGTTGTGTATATAAACTCATACGAAATGTTTTGTATATTCAATGTGGGACTAAAACTCAACGAGCATATTAATCAGCACCGTCGATCTCTTGATCGGACAATTGCTGAGTATTTTACACCCCTCCTTTGTCTAGTAATGTTTCTCTGATACTTGATTTTGCACCCAAAAACTCTTATGAATTCACCCCTCGATTATGTTAGTATCAATGAGGAGAGACGTTGAAATTGTGCCATCCATCTTGAACCTTCATCGTGCTCCATGTTGACACAGACGCAAAAAGGCCTGGCAATATTCACTACCTCTTTGAAACAAGGTGATCTTTCATCGTGTCCCATTTAGGTATGATGTGTCACTAGCACTGATCTCTTCTTGACCCATATGTACATAGAATAACATGGGTCTATTTGGAACCGGCCATGGAAAATCAATTCCAGTTAACTGTCTGTAATTGACAGTAACACTATTCTGAAGTGTACCTTCATAAAAATTATTGGAAGGAAACTCAGACAAGGTTGGATGCATTCGATATTGAACATGTAACCTGAAAGGCTTGGCATCCAATAGCACAAGTCGCTCAAACAAAGATTGTGCAAGGCCATCATAAGCTGCTTTCTTGCACATAATCACAAGACCCAATTGGAAATGATCCCCAACTAGACTACCTATTTTGCTCTAAGAACTAAAGGAACAAGGCACTCGAGTTCGGTAGCTTGATTAGACTCATCAATAAGGACCTAACGAAACCTAAACATAGACAGTCTAGGATCACCAACACCAACACAAGTACAACAGATAACATCAGCACTCTAAGTTATTTCTTGATTTTTCTCCATAATGGATGAATCCAAGCATGATTCCATATACATTGGCATAACAGAAAGATCCTCATCCTGCTCATCTTCTATTACAATAGGATTTTCCTTTAAACCAACGCAATTTGAATTTAACCCATCATCTAATCTCTTTGGACAAAAATGTTGCATTATCACCATATGAGGGAAAAAAGACTGCAATTGTTCTAGTGTAGCATGGTCTGACACAAAACTCAATGCAACTCTTATGGAACTTGGAAGGAAACTTTGTGCACTCATTTGTTCTACAGTTATGCATGCTAGAACAATCATAGAACTCCCTGCACAAGAACCTACCAAAGAGCTTGATACACCCTCCATTTTATTTTTGCAGTTTATATTACCTTCAAGGTGAATAAGCTCCTTAAAACACATTCAGATCTTGAAACATCCAGGCTGCTTTCATTTTTTATCTTCAACTAAATCAACTATTGCCTCACTGTTTTAACCTTACAATATGTTCAAGAATGTAATTGTGCATCTACTTTGTAGTTACTTATTCCTGAAGTATGCCTCCCAACACAAACACTGTCATCAATGCCATTACGTCTAATCAAGATCTGAATTGAGACAAGAACTTGCAGAAGAGTTGACTTCCCTGGTTGCCAGGTTGGACCACTCCATGTTCCAAGCAAACTTAAGTAGACCTTTCCATTGGCATACAGATTTGGATTAAAGAGCATTGATCCACATCCTGTTGTAAGAAAGGTTACCTTAGGTGGGACTTGTGGATAGTCTAGTGGAAGATAAATGTCAAATACAAAGACTCCATTTTGTTTTATGTCTCCACATAAATTGTTCTTTAGGAACAGTAGCTTCCTCCTCTGAAGTAACTTCGGCATATTCTTCACATGCTCCAAAACAGTTAGCTTCTTCCTCTTGAAACCTTTCTTGTTGAAGTTATACAATGTTAGTCTCCTCTTCTTCTTCTTGATGTCATAGTTGAATCTCTATACACTCTATTTCAATAACTCTTTCATCACAGTCATGTTCCCATCATGATCTCTATTCTGTCTTCTTTTATGTCCAAGTCTATTTCCGTATTACACTCAAACTCTTCTATATTGTAATCTTGTGGATGGTTTGATTACATCAGTGCCAATGCCATCAATTCCAATCTATATTTACATATTTCCAACACTTATGGCCTTGTTGTCACCTTCTTGGGGAATTGAGGTCAAAGCTTCGGGAGTTAGAGCAGATGTTTCCCCTGGTTCTCCCTCCTTCGTGATTGGTATTTGGGTTATGAGAGAAACCCATGATCTTTCCTCATCATCATATATCATAATTAGTTCTATGAGGACAGCAGGCACATCTATCCCACTTGATGTTATTGATCCCCCCAGCTGCGCTATAGCAGCAACCAACGACCTTTCATGTTGTGACATAATGTCTGGGTTTTCTGGATGAGCGGTCTCCTCTAGTGGAGTTGACTCTGATCCATTTAGATATTCTCTGAGATCGATTGTGTCGATCGGGATGACCCTTATGGGTTATATCAAAGGGTTCAGTTGGGAATCATTTTCTAACCTTTGGATGACTCTTTGGGATTCTTCTAGCAACAACATCCCTCTCCTTTGTGGCTCTGTGGCTTCTACTACTCTATTTTCTTCCTAACCCCGAGGGATTCTTGAGTTGTGTGTTCTATCATTTCAACCTTCTCATCCATTTTCATGGCTTTAAATCTCGTCATATTGGGGTTAGCTTTTCTCTGGAGCACCTCCTCCCAATCCTGAGCACCTTCTGTAAATATTTTGTCTTCAAACTTATCATGGGCATGCGAACAACGAGAAGACACCTGTGAGGCATGTTGGGGTACTAGGCCCTTTGGGTCATGTTTGCGAAATCGACCTGTGGGGAATATATACTCCAACTAGCTCAAACCCTCTTTCTTTACTTGTGCAGTATATTTCACCATGTAAAACCCTACATGAAAGCCATAGGGTATGAATGTTCTCTTTTTTTCTTTTACCAGAGTGGCATTATAGCCTTACAGAACGGTTTGATAACAGATTTCTCCCACAATGAGCCGGTCCAGGACATGAGTGGGGAGTAAATGTGGAGCGCCAGTGGTACCAAAAACTCTGATGTAGGTGGTGGTTTCTTCCAGGTACTAGTGGCATATTTTTGAAATCATTTTCTTGGTTGTTGCCATAAGCCTTGGGCATTCTTTCTTAAAAAGAATGAAATAGACTCGAGCTATAAATTCATCACATATGAGGGCGTAAGATCTCTTGTACTTGTTCTCCCACATAATGTTGAAATAGACATGCACGGGTAGTTCTGCAACATGCCAACTCATATTCATACCTGCAAAGATGTTCCTTGCACAGATCACGTCCAGTAAGTATGACACCATGTGGAAAGTTGGTGTTTCTCCATCCTTTGTCATCTGGGCTTGTAGTATGTTGGTGCTTAGTTGTTTTGAAATGATCGCTCCCCAGTTGAAGCTACTATCAAAGATTGCCACAGTGTATGCCAGGGGCATCCAAGCTTATGAAAACTTGTCACAATCCCTTTCCCCATATAATCGGCAAATCAAAGCCATCAAATAAATATATGGCTCTCTAATATTGGTCGTATTGTACCATCTATTTCTCCTGTTTGTAAACTTATTATCCTCTTTCAACCATGAGACCATCAACTTTCTGGTGTCATGGAACTCATAGAATTTTACCACAAAATCGGTATTTAACCTTTCCTCTAGGTCTTTGAGTTTGTAGTATTTTTGGACCTCTATTGGGAGAAAAACACCAACGCATCTACCATTGTCATCATTTGCCACGCATTTTGTCGCATCTGTGTGGTTGATTATCCACTCCTGATTTTCAATGCAAGGCGAGACCGAGGTTCAGCAAGCTACCATGTGTAGGCAAGATTGTTGAATGTTCGGGAATACTTGGTCATCGAGCATTCTAACATATGGGTCACTATGTGGTATAAACTCTGGGTAATCTTCCCGACTAATTTTTTTAAACAAATCTCCCCACTATAGGAGCACCACTTTCGAACCAGTACTTGCCTATGTGTCGCCAAATGCAGGAGGATGGGAAAACACCCTTTTGGTAGATGTTCATATCACTGGCTCCACTTTAGTGGAAAAATCAAGTTGTCTAGAAATGTTGGGTGAATATCCTTCACCGGCCTCCACTTCTTTTAGTTTTAGTGCTCTCAGCGAGCACCTGGTCATTGGCTTCCTTGGAGGCATTTTCCTGCACAAAGAATAGAATAAGATACCAACTTGCACAAATGATACTGAAAAATAAACAATTGCGACTGTCGAAATGATACAAACGGTTCATACTTCTTCTTCACACAAGCTTAACCTAGTTTAGAATTATGAAAATCGATTGTGAGCTCTTGAAACTCTTTCTCACTCCTTCGACTACTCCGACAATGGAAGACTTGGGTACTGAATGTTGGTTCGAATTTGTCTTTATAATTTAAACATGGAGCATACTTACCTTTTCGTGTCATTTCTTGAATTCAAGGCTAAATGCGGTCTGCACACTCCATCAGCAAGATCCAAATCTTGCTCGAGATTAAATGCTATCGCAGGATGGAGGTGCAGGAGCAGGGTACTACGTAGTTCATCAACAATTTCAAACTACTATTATTTGGTCAGCGCACGGGTTAGTAAGCTATGTTAATAAACGCATTGATTGGCTTATTAAATAACAAAATCTGATCTTATTTTCCACCGAAGATGTCCCATCCTATCGTTGATGTCCTATCAGTCCATCGATTTAAACAAGTCGATCAGCGTCGACGATTTTCTTAGACAACGTTCGTTAATACCTCTTTTTAGCAAAAGCTCTGATGCCAACCCGGACTGTCATATAGTGTTGACATGGAAATGATGAACTAGAAGGGAAATAATGACACATGGCATTTGATTTTGGCTCCTCCGTTAAAATTTTCTTCGGAATCAAGGATTTTCTTTAGACATGGCTCTAGGAACCTCAGCATATCCTGCCGATGCCGACGACATGTCGATGATCGGCGATCGACGAGTCTCTATGTTTATTACTTCGCGATTTCATCCCTTGGATTTATTTGATGCCAAAAATGCATTATTGATCGACGATCGGCACGCGACGTTGTGTCGAGGTAAAGATTGTCATAGTTTAAGGTTTTCTTCGAATATCACCGACCTTGAATGTATCGACGATCAGTGATCGAAGGTTCATTAGGTGTGTTGATGTTAACATTTTCCTTTTTGTAATTTCCTGATGTCGATGATACATCGGTGATCGATGATCAAAGCTTTTCATTGTCATGTGGTCGATTTTACCGCACAGATCGCGCCGATGTCGATAATAGGTGCATGGCTCAAAATTTTAGTTGTGTATACTTAGTTAAAAAAAAAAAAACAAGTCTACTTTTTTAGAAGAGAAGTCAGTCTATTCAACAAATCCAAACCAATCTGAATGCGATCGATTATAAAACAAAGGAACATAAAATGTATTGATCCCCACAAACTGACTCAATTCAAAAAGAGAGAAAAAAAACAAAGTGGTACCCAAAAGAGAAAAATTTTACAAAACTTTTAGGGTGTGTTGAATGCTCAATGGATCCTTTTCCTCTTGATGGGATTCTTCCTGTGCCTATTTGATTATGTTTCTTGGCCAATTTCTCTTCTACTTTAAGGATTCTTGATAAGGATCATCCACAGTCCTCAAAGTTAGTAGACTGATTTCACCTTGGATTTCATACCTTATTCCATTGATATACCTGGAAACTTTCTCAGCATCATCTTCTACATGAACTGCTCTGATGTTTAGTGTATATAACTCTTCAATGTACTCCTTCACTAACATACCTTTTTGTCTCAAATTCTATAATTTCCTGAACAAATTTGGTTGATAGTCCTTTGGCATGAATTTGGCCTTAAACTTGGCTACCATTCTATCCAAGTCTTAATATTAGCTTTTCCTTTCCTTCTTATGTCAGCCTGTAACTCATCCCACCATAAGAATGCATGTCCTTTCATCCTATTTACAACATGCTTGACTTTCTTCTCTTCATCTATGTCCTCATAATTAAAATACTTGTCCATTGCATTGATCTAATCGAGCAATTATTCAACATTCAAGTTCCCCTCATACATTGAAAATTTCATTTTAGGTCTAGCTCCTACCTTTGTAACCAACCTTAACAATTGTTCTTCAGTTGTTTCACCTCCTTGGGATTCTCCTTCTTCACTAGAGCTTGTGTCTTCAGCCTCACTGACATCTCCTGTGTCAGGTTCTCTCCTCTAAGTTGCTTCCATGGCTTCCATCCTAGCCTGAACTCCCATTAGATCATTCTGCAACTATGCAACTGCTCCCACTGGTGGCCTACCTCTTCTAGGCGACATGATTACTGAAGACAATACTCAAGAGGATCTGATACCACTTGATAGCCTGGTTGGATCAATGTTGACACAAAACCCTATACTTTCTCCTCTATCAAAACTAGACTCAATTTTTTTTTATACCAGATGCTCGATAGTGGTTTTCAAAATTCCTTGAATTCCTTACATGATTGAAATGTCACTGTTGATCAAATTGAGTGTCAATGGCTCACTATCAGACTTTAAATTCCTTTCACCAGGTTTCCTACAGGACTGATAGCTACAACCATAGTTAACCTCAACAGGTTAGTTATGGTTTCCTACAGGACCGATAGCTACAACCATAGCTAACCTCAATAGGCATGAGGCTTCAAGTGCATGGCGTATTTTCCACCATACGACCTGTTAGCACTTGGTAAATTTCCTAGAGGTTGAAAACAGAAGAAATCTACAAAGGTAACTTTATCCAACCACTTTTGAAGTTGGGATCTATCCCTTCCAACTTCAAAGAGGGATATCTCTATATGATTTAGCTATGTTTCCAATTTGAGATATTAGGCTAGGTAAATAAATAGGTAGGTTTTGTTGTTAAAGTGTTTTTGAATTGGTTGAGACAGTCAGCACATCCATTGGGCTATGGGGTCTGTGTTTTAACAAAATATGAAATCTGAACCAGAAACGCAAAGGGAAAACTTTCACAGGGCGAGATAATATAATCACTGGATCTTTTAGTAGCTTAAATGATGATTTAGCAGAAAAGATGAGAAAGATACTTTCAATAAAGAAGCAATTAAGAATTCCTTTATTGAAAACACCAGAAGAAAAACACTAAAATCTCTCGAGTCAGAAACAGGGTATACGAGATAAATCCTGCAACATTCATTACTCATAAAGGTTAGATTCAGAAAAAAGTATGATAACAAAGCGAGAAAAATATTCAACTTAGAGAAAGAACATCACCAGTGAATACACGCAAGAATCCTGTAAAAGTGCCTCATTTTTTATTAATGGAAGATCTCTTCAAAGATATTACAGTTTGAATAGTGTTAGGGTGTGAAGATCAACAACCCCCAATACTTCGAAAGGTGAAGTATTTATTACTCAAATTACAAACGTTCCTGTCATAAATGACCAAGACGTGCTAAATCTATTTTTAGCCTAACTAATTTAAAAAATTTCCTAAATCTAGGAACTACTTGATGACTTGGTGTAACTACACGCTGATTTCTGGGTAGACCATTGATGAAGCCTCTGCACGACCTCATCTAACTAGATGAATGACTGGACTGGGGACAGTTCATCTGCTAATCGATCAGATCGCAGAGTTCCTCCCATCTGAGATGATTGGGCACGTTGACTTTGAGCAACCTTCGATACACTTTGTCCATCTCTGTGTACTTAGCGAATGTGGGCTTGGTAAGGAAGATGTATCGAATCTCGTGTTGGATGTTGATGTCTCACTGAAGGGCATCCATAAATGCCTTTCCGGTGATGCTCCCTTGAATCCCTGCAAACTTTGAAATGTCCTTAGACACATCAGCCAATCTCTTCTTGTAATCTGGGAGTGTCATCAGTTTATCATTAATAACCTTCAGACCAGGTAGACCTTTCTTCTGGAGAGCCTCAATCTTACTGAAGAACCTTTGTACCCCCTGGTCCATGGCCTGAACCTTTTCTTCCAGTTGAAGCATTAGTCCTTTCTTGGTCAAAACTCTTTTGACATCAAGGATGGTCTTTGTTCTGTATTCAATCTTCAGCTCTTCCATCTCCTCCCTGGTCTTAGAATTGAGGAACTTGATGATCTCATTTGTTTGTGTTGGCATGTCTCCCAATTCTACTCTGATCTTCTCAATGACTTGGTTGCTCCTCTGGACTAACTCATTCTGCTCAAATATGATATGGATCATGGGCCATATCTCATTCATGGGCTTAGTGATGTCTGTCCATACACTCTCTTTAACCTCATCCAATGTCTTTCCTGCCACTGTTTGTTTCTGGAGCTGCTGTAACTCCTACTTGAGTTGCTCTGTCACCTGCTTTTCCTTGGATAGGCTGGTCTGGAAAGAAGATTTGAGTTCCTGCAGGTTCTCAATCTCCTTTTTTAGCCTGCTGATCTCTGTCTCCTGCAGGTTCATCCTTTCCATGGACTCAACCAGATCGGTTGTCTTCTCCCGAGATTTCGATGGAGTCGTGGACGGGACTGTTGTCACTGATGTTGTGCTCACTCCTGCAATTGGGATAACACTCAATGGAATGACTTCCATTGGCTTTAGTTTCTCTTTCTCTTTTAATAGTTTCTCCATCTCATATTCCATTTCTCTAAGCTGTGCGTTCTGCTCCATGAGCAACTTTAGCATCTCATCCTTCTCGCCTTCTTTCTCTGCTATCTCCTTCGCCTGCGAGTCCTCTGTGGGTGGGAGTTTTAGTTGTTTCCTCAAGGATGCTATATCAGCGTTCTTCTTCTTTATCATTTCTTCTCTTGCGTTGACATTCAAAGGATCATAACCGATCTTGAGGACCAGCTCCTCCAAAGTTTTGATCCTATTGTCCTTTGTGAAGGATGAAATCTTCTCCATTTTGAGTTGTGTTTGAACATTGTTCAGGGACACCTGTGATCCGGATTATTTTCAGCACGAAATGAGAGCGGAGATATAATAAAGAAATGCACAGATATATCGCATATATCCAGTAATATAACAAAAATATATCAGAGATGCAACCATAAACACAGAGATACATTAATACACGATTTATATTAATGAAAGAAATGTACAGAGATTGTAAAAATACAGAGTGAAAGACTCACTAGAATGGTGGCAGCTTATCTCTGAGAAGAGATGTGACGGCTACTCGCATTTGCAATAAGATGATTACAATGAGGCTCTGAAGGCCCTTTTACAATAAACAGGAATGCCAAAATTCCTAGACATCCAAAAACCTAACCCTAGGAGATGAAGCGCCAAAAGTCATGTGGGCCCCGTTTGGGTAAGTGAGTACATCAACTTCCCGGGGTCGTAACTTTTTCATACGATCTCCATTTTAGGCGT
>JASDQU010215789.1:2242-18278 GCA_032191745.1 Picea mariana
AGTTACCAAGATTAGTCTTTGTTCTTTCTCGTGCTTGTAAATCAATGAGAATGTAACCGATTATAATTTTATCATTTTTTCATACTCATAAAGGTTATACGAAAAAGGAACCCACTGAAGTTCCCTTTAATCTCTTTTCAGACTCTCTAAACATGAAAAGATTTCTGAGTGATCTTGTTCTTTTCACGCTCGTTAAAGTATTTGAAGAAAACGTATTTTGAGTGATATTTTATTTGGATCTTACTCGCTTTCATGATTTAGTGGGATCATCCTAACCTCCTCACCTTATCCTCTTCAGCTTATAAAAGGAGAGGATCTCTCATGGAGAGGGACTAAGTTGTTTTTGGCTTGGGATTATTAGTTTGTTTAGAGTGGCTTTGAGATATGCTTTGTCAAGATAGATTGTGAGTAGTTGTCAGATCCATGGTCTCAGAATTCTTGGAGTGGAAGTGTGTGGGGAATGAAGGATAGTTGGAAGGGACCTTATGACATCAAGGCCATGGTTGTAATATATCTTTCACATTTAATATGATTCTTTCCTATAAATCTTGTTGTGTTTTATTGTATGATTCCTTGATCACATACATAGGTTTATATTGAGTTTATGTTATTACTATCAGTTTGGTTGGTTGCGTTCTTTTGTAGATTCATCATTGTATGAGCGTTGGAGCAGAGATAGGATGGCGATGGCGAGAGGAAGCGACATTTAAATGGTATGTCACCTATCCCTCTTTAGTTAGTAAATTCAATATTTAAAACTTAAGGAAAGTGTCATGTTCTGGTGTGTTTTGTTCTATATCTAGGTGGATCTAGGGAGATCAGTTAGTGTCTGCACCTACCAATTTATATGATAACACCAATGGAACAAAAACTGTCCTAGAATGGGATAATCCACACAACAATATCCAAACAAGAGTGTCACTTAGGGCATTGGAAAATGTCTTTATATTTGCATCATACGTGTAAAAAAATTCTAGAATATCTAGTTTGAGAGTGTATGAATATTGTATGCATATATTTTCTTATTGCACTGAATAACTAAAGAAGCCATTTTGAGATGGATTTTTTCTACTAGGGTTTCTCTAGGATGAATATCTATGCCTTAGTATGATTATTATTTTTGGCATTGCATGTTTTCATTCTGAACTTAAAATCACTAATTAATTTCATAGTAGAAATACATAAAAAATAACAAGTTTAAATAGTAGCTTAAGTTTTATGATGGTGAAACACATTGGCCATAGACTGAGTGATTATAGATCATATTTTTATTAGTTTATTCCAAGTTCAAGAACACTTTGTGAAAAAAATGTATAATAGAAACCCACAATGTGTACCAAAATAGTGGGCCATTTCTACAAGGTATGGAAAGAAGTAGACAACAAACACTAATGGGAACTTTTAATGAATAAAAATTCAAGGAATACCTTAAAGTCAAGTTTAATTGGGCAGAGTAGAGTCCCGTTGTACTAAATTATATCATAACACAACTCTTGGTAATGAGGAATGCGGTGAGATATACATAGTATGATCACCAATAGAAAAGCATTGTCTAATAAAAAGGTGACAATTTTGGAGACTCAAGTAACAATGAACTTTTTCCTTCATCTTCTGATGCTCCACTCAAGGTTGAAGGAAAGCTTCAAATACTATCATGTAATGCTCAAGTTGTCATTGAAAGACTCAATAGTTGGTTGAAACGGTAAGAGGTATGTTTAACCCTATACCATAGATAATAAATATAGAATATGTTTTTGGCTTCTTTCAATTTTTTTGGTGTGGTGGGGGAGATATGTATATTCCTTATCGATGGAAAGGAAATTCCCATGGTGATTAAGTGGAAGAATTTAGGAATTTTTGAAATCATAGTTATACCCTAAAGGGTATGAGGAGAGAGAAAACATGTAGTTGAAATACTACCACCAATAACAAGGTCAAGGTCTTAAACAATACATGTTCGACTTCTAAAAGAAATCCATTATTTAAGATATGTAACTGGAAGAACATGGGGTAGTGGTGTCAAAGTCCCAATAGGTATATTGATTCATATCAAAAGGAAATTGTAGCTTTGAATGTAATATATGAAGAAGGAAAAAGTCTCTCTATATTTATCTTGACATTAAGAAGGAAAAACAAAAGGGTAAATAAGATACCATAAAAAATACGACAATACAATTGTAGCCACAAACCAAAAGGTAAAGAATGAGCATTAAAAACATTGTGATGTCTATGAACACACAAATGAGAAGTGTTGAAATATTCATTCTAAATTGTGTCTAAAATACTACAAGTCCAATAAGGGAGTAGTGATAGATACCAAGATAAGATGCATAGAGATAGAGGGTATCTCTTGTGTGGATGAGAATCTAGTTTGGAACATGATGCAACAATCAAGGAAAATTGGAGAAAGAGATGCATGTTTCCAAATAAAGGTTCAAGTGAATACCAAGAAGGAAACATGTTTTATTTTAGAATGGTTGTCAAATAAATTTTGTTTTTGAATCCTCATCTAATGAGATTGGTCTAGAGACATATGAATTAGTACAACCATTCTCATTAGGGTGGATGAAAGAGAAGCCTACCAAAATGATTGAAAATAGATGTAACATTAGGTTTTATATAATGTTCATTTTGTTTATGAGGTAGAGTATGATGTATGCCAAATTGATCCATGTGATGAAATGTTTGGAAATATCTAATGTTTAGATAGGGATGCAATTATTCATAAGAGAGAAAACAAATATTGCTTGTTCTAGTATGGTGAATTATACTTCATCAAAACACATAAAAAAGATATAAATATCCATTTTAGCAACAATTTTGATTGAGAGTAGCATGTAGCAAGAATCATTCAAGGTAAATGGGGAAGTGGACATGGAAATACAAGTTGAGGCTATGTGCTTCTATCTCATTCATAAATAATATTTTGGACACTAAAAGACTCCCATTGAGGATGAATTTTGATAAGACAATGATCATTAACAAATGAAAAGGATTTGTAACTACTAGCTCTAATATCCATGCTGGATCCTAGGGATAGTTCAAGTAATTCAAGCTTAACCTTATGCCTTCCACCTCCCACCTCATAAAAGGGTAAAACTACATGTTGAAAGGATGGAGACTATGGAAATGAGAAAAGGAGAATCAAAGTCCTTCCTTCCTTCAAAGGTTGAATGAGGAAATGGATAATAGTGACATGTAAAGAGGTGAAAAGGCACATCTTGTTTTCTCTACTCAATAATTGTTGAAGATGAGGGGCACTAAAAAAGGTATTAAGAGAAGGTCAATGAGAGAGAAAAAAATGTTTGTAGGGGTGTTGAATATTTCAATAGTGTTAATCCCCATGACAATGAGGAGATCGAGACTATCCTTGAGGGTGAGATCTCAATCTCCCTTTGTGTTTTTGAGACCTTTCTCTATAGTTATACCCCATCAAGCCCTGAAATGAAAATTATGGTTAGCTAGGAAATATTAAAGGATATAAACATGGATACCAAGAACCTTGCAATGTTTGACTCCTAAAAACGTCATAACCCAATGTAATGTCAATAACTATAAGGAGGAGTACGAGGGATGTAAGTGTTGGGAATGTGTTATATTATTTACATGGTTATATATATAAATTGTTCATATATGTTGGGGGGTCACACATGGGGATAACCAGGCCTCCCCTACCCATGGGTTTGGGGGCATAGCCCCTGGAATTAATTTTTTGGGCAATTCTTGGTCCATTTTTATCTTGATTTAGCCAATGGTTTTTAAGCCCATTGCAATATAAGATTGGTTAACATATTAGGGTTGTAATCTAATTTAGGGTAACACATTAGGGTTTTATATATTGTAAAATACCTAATTTTTGTATTATTTATAATCAAATTAACAATGAAGAGAGAATGGTGTGCTCTAAGGTTTTATAGTTTTGTTGGTTAAGGGTATCTAGGGTACATCTGTTAGCCTCTTTCTCATATAAAATCATTAAATATTAGTACCTTTGTATATTTTACATGCTAGGATATAGTTGTTATCCTAAGTGAGTTTCTAGATTCCTATAGTTCCTCCTCCTACCTTAGCTCCTGATGAGGTGTCGATGTGAGAGAAATTGAGGTGGTTTCATTATTGTATTATATATTTGTACCATTAATATGAATACAATGTCGAGAATTATGTCTTGAGGCCTTTTCCGCCAATCTTCTTGTCCTAATATTCTTATGCTCAATTTATTCAACATCTCTATGTATTGTGTGTTTTCCATTGTTGTTATTTCTATTTTTCTTAGGAATCTATATGCATTGTTTCACTTCAAAGATTTAAAACTTACACTAATACCATAGGAAATAACACATGTAAGGACCCACAAGATGAAGAGGAAATCACATGTGGCCTCTTCAAACTCTCCAATGCAACCACTTAACTATGAGGAAAGCCTCAATTTCCACATTGGCTCCACTCATGATCCAGGTGGATATTGGTGGACACCCACATGTTGGCACAAAAGTGATCAGACCAGGGTCCTTCTCAAGTTACCAACAAAATGTACTGAAGTAGTCTAGAGCGATTGAATTTTCATCTTCTTAGGAGGGAAGAAGTCTCACCTGGAGCGCAACTGAGACAATAAAGAGAGGGAATGGTAAGGATAATACTTAGATAGACCTCGGAGTTATCAAGATTCATCTTATTCTTGCACAAGATAGATTAAACCTGTAATAGTTCTGAGCAATTCCTAACTGAGAATGTTGCCATTCACAATGAGGCAATTTAAGTATATCAGACATAAAAGATAATACATAGCAAATTTCCATACATTCAGAAGACTAAATACATAGGATATATATTCAAAATTTGGGCCTCCAATTATATTAACATATCAGGTTCTTCTCACAACCTGATTCTCATACACAAGTAATCAGAGGATGCTCCTCATCAAATATGATACAATGTTATAGTATCTTTCTCCTCTACATCTAGGCTGATACAAAACTCTAATGCATTGATAGTCTGGTTGTTACCCAGATATCCAAAACTCAACTATTCTAATAGTATGGACCATTACAATAGTGACTCTTGTCACAACAAAAACACTAACAACAACAAGCATGATAACAATCCCAACTCAACACTCTAGCCTAAAAACATTACTCTATTCCAACAACCCTTTTACAATCATATCAATCTCATATATATAATCCGATATTTTGATTTGTTGGTTGAGAACCCAGGAGTTCTCTCTTCTTCTTGATCTTGCTGCAACTTATTTCCTCAAAAATGATGTTGCACTGTCCTTCCAACCACTTTCTATTTCTTTCCTTAGTTCGTTTTCCATATCCTCAACATCTTGCACAACTTTTTTTTACCAAAATGAAGCTGCAATATGATGTGCACAACTTATATCCATCAAAATGAAGGGCCCAACAAGCTCCGACCACAATCCTTGAATTATCCCAAGTCAAGTCTTCAACTCTCCCATGGTCTTTGGGTTGCCTTGTTGTTCTTCCTTTCCTTCTGGTTCCAAGTTGCTTGGATTTCCATCTTGGACTGTTTCTTCTTTATCTTCTTCAAACGAAGGGCCCAAATCAGGTACTAGTTCAAGGGCTCTCTTCCTGACATATTGGAAGTTGTCCACTTTGTCCTGCCATTTCTTGAAAAGTAGTGAATATTCAACAAAAAAATGTTGAGTGGCGTCTGTGATGCATTATTTTGGCTTGGACGCAACTAAAGAGTTCCATTCTGAGTCAGTTGTGGCATCCACTTGATGCATCTATAGGTAAGATGTATTGAATACAGGTAGAAACTCTCGTAGTTCCTTCTTATCCACAAATTGAGCTTCATATAGTGCATTGATATCATTGTCCACCTACTGGATCTTATCAAATTTCTCTTATTGTTCTACCGGATCCATGGTGTTGGTTGCTTCTTCATTGAACGATTGGATCTTCACGTGCAAGTCCTCCAATGTTTAGTTGTGCCTTGAAATGATTCCCATCCAATCACTAACCTCTCTGAATATTTTTGTGCATTTTGCAGTCCTTTTATGAAAGGTTTCTCTTGCATTGTTTCTATCCAAAATGATTTTCTGCATTTGCTCTTGTAGCTTTCTAGGTTTCATTTTGGCTTCTCTCTTACTATCTCGCAACTATGATTCAATATTTTCTACTGTTTCTACCATTTATGACCATGATAATTGAATTAATTCGATCTACTCCATAGGCTCTCTTGTTGCGTTGGATTTTGGTAGCTGAGGCACTGTCTTTTTGATCGTTGTCTAGGCCTCTGTGAGTTTTTCCTTTACCTTTTCTACCTTCTGTTCTTCCTAAATCTTTGAATATTCCTCATGCGTTCATTTTTATTGTGCAAGGAGTCCTTATTGTTTCCAAAACTTGGCTTCTCATTCAACCTACTGGATCCTCTACTCCAATTGCTCAGTCGAGGCTCTGCTTATGCCTACCAACTACGTTGTTGGAAATCGAATGAGATCTCTCGATGAAGGAGCGACATCTAGGGGTACTTAGACTTCTAGTGGTAGTCCACTGTGCATAAAATGTTCAGAGTGTGTCTCCACCTCTTCTTCCCCTGGGGATGGAACTTACAGTTGATGTGCAAGTTGAACCTTCAGAGCCATCAAGAGTAGAGGGAAAACATATGTATTTTCCAGGAAAAGCTGTAAGAGTTCTGCACAATGCTGTGGGTTATGAAATCCCGGCTCCAGTTGTTTGTTCAAATATGTTTCACTTTGCTCTGATGTGGTTTAGGGTTCTTTCTAAACTGTCTGTTCTCTTGCCCCTGTTTGTAACAAAAAATATAGAGTCTCTCTTCTGTTGATGGGAATCTCAACATTGACTATTGAGAGAGGACTCTGAGTGCATGGAACTTGGAGTATTGGAAAAATTTGACTCTCCACCAAAGGCATAGTGCCCATAATAGGTATCAATGGAGACACTGACTGGCTCGAGGCTTCAATGGTCATGAAAGTATGTTATGGTACTTTCTCATATGGGTTTGGGAGATCCAACTGCATGGGCTTGAGTGAAGTGGGTTGGGATTTAATGGTAGTGTCTTGTGTTGGTGATGGGGCTTGTGGTGGCGATGGATCTTGCTCAATGATGATGGTTATGGAGGTGGTGGTGTCTTGCAGAGGATCATCTGTGATTTTAATCATAGTTTGGGAAGCTCAAGTGGTTTCTCTAGTATGAGGTACAACTGAGGATATTGGTTGTGGGTTCAATATATTCAAAGGAGAAATACCTGTTCGGGGTTGATTGAGGGATCCCCTATGAAAGAAACAACTAGGATTTCATTGACATCTTTACCTGATAGCACGACTTGGTATGGGAGATGCGAAAATGTAGGAAACGTCCTCTTCTTCAGCTCAAGAGGTTCCACATCCTTTTATTCTTCTGATTCCGTCAGCATTTGGACCTTCTACTTCTTCTCTGTTGGGATGAAACTTAGCCCGAATCCTTCTTCCTACCCCTTTTGCTTGAGGAGCTCTAGTAGCAAGAGATAATGCATGCCATACTTGTGTGGGTTGCACTTTTTTATCACTAAAAAATTTCTTTGGACTTTATCAAAGAAAACCCCAAGGTAACTATTTCAACTAACTTTAGATTGTATTCTGACCTATACAACCAGGGAGGTCTCTCTTATATGTCTAATGACTGGTAATAACTCAAAGGATTCATCAATTAATGCATAGAGGCCATATTGTGCAATAGAACATGTTTTTTTTTGTTATAAAAGGGTTGGTAGGACAAACAAGGAAAAGGTACCATTGGGTAATGGAGCCAAGGCCTAAATTTCAATGTTTTTACAGTCAACAACTGGTTGGTTTCTTTCTTCAGATTTGAGGCAAAATAGGTGCTATGCTCAACAAATAAATGATATGAAATGAGACATGGAAAGGAGAATAAATCCCACTACAATACAAACATCAATTAGTGGATGAATCTCCAGTGCAACTTTAGAAGAAAGGACACAAAGATTAATTACTAAACAAAGCATCAAATGAAGATGAATTCTGTAAAAGTAACAATTAACACATAACAAGCATCATCAATGTGAAAGGAGCATCGAACATGCATAAATTCCTACCACTTACTCTCAGACAATGCTAGCAGAAAAACATAATCATGGAAATGATATACAAGAAACACATACTGAACATAAACACCGTGATGAATCTCAAATTTCGGAAAGAGGAAACTTTTGCATTAACTTCAAAGGAATAAACAAGTTTTTTTTGTAGTACAATAGTCCTCTTTTCCCAAAAGAGTCCCCCATTTAACTGTCATAGCTTCATGAAATATATACAAACAATATCTTCCTATGCTGCCAAATTCGAATCCTAACAACCTTCCTAGGTTAAGAAACAATTACAAATCTCTTGGCAACAAAATCTGAACTAATTGTTGAAAAAGAGGAGTCAAAGTTGACTCATTAATTACAATATAATAATAGATAAATATGCTTTTGAAACCATATCTTGATGATATTTGACCTCTGACATTCGTTGTATATGAGATTTCACACTTTCCTACCTTTCCTTGCTGATCGACAGACATTCTAGAAGCTTTGTCATAGTTGCACAACAAGTCTGTTGTGCAACAGTAACCTACAACAAAAACATAGTAGATTGTGCAACAGACTTGGAAAATAGGGATCAAATATGACATAAAATCTCCCGAATAAAAATACATTTTTCAAAAATGAGAAAGGTTTTTGTAGATGAACCTATTCTTGAGAAAAAACTCTCTTACTTTTATAAAATTCCTCTCCAGTCTCTTGGGATCCATGCCCAAAGATGATGAAAAAAACGTTAAATGCTTAAATCTGGAAAAATGGGTTGTAAAGATTCATTCGAATCTCCCAACTATGATACTTGTTGCAAATATGAGAGAGGTTTTTACTATTTGGTCTGTCCTTGAAAACCAACTCTCTGGGATTTTCAAAATTCCTCTCCAGTTGGTCAGAAAGTGAAATTTATGTTGACCACTAAAAAAATTATTTGTGAAGCATGCCTTGTAGCCTATGCATAGGACAATCCTCTGCACAGCAAAATCCTCTATGCAAGAAAAATCCTCCATGCTATAGAATCCTCTACGCAGTGCGCAACAATAGGTAGAAACGAAAAACTTGGCAGAACAACTTAGATGGATAGGGTTTAGCTCAAATGAAGTAAAGATGGTTATGTGAAAAGAAAATTCTCTTCAGAGGCTAACTTGCAATGGGCTCCAAGAAATGCTCTTGAACAGTGATTGAAACAAATGGAGATTCGAGAATGGGCACCAAAAAACAAAGTGAAAGGTTTGCGTAGTGAATATCTACACACAGGGTTTGCATAACGGCTGGAGTTTACATAAATGAGAGCTTTGGAGCTTGTTGGATATGCTATAGATGATGCACAGGTCTTGGAGGTGATGGAGAAAAACAAAAGGTGGACAATATTCATGCTCAAATGGATAAGGGACACAATTTTGAAAAGGGAAGTGGTTATCCATAGTGATAAGATGTTTCAAGGTAAGTTAGGGATTTGTGCAACAAACTTTCATAGTGGGTACACTTTTGAAGTTTGCAATGGTACAAATGACATGGAGTGTCATGATTGTTCCTTCTCTAACCTCATGAAAGGTGATGATGAACCATAATACCTTTTGACATGACATTCAACCTAACCTATTACTCGACCTTGACACATAATTTCCCACTTTTTAATGTGATTCAAGACTTAGGAAAGTTGACCATTACACATTGAACATGATGGACTTTACACTCTTGAATTTTTTCTTTTTATGATGGTGTTTTATGAAAAAGACAATACACACTTTAAACCATATTATGGCTAGAACCCTTACTGTTATTTCAAGTCATTCTTTATTTGATTACTAACCTCATAAAATTTGAGACACTAACTATGACGCAACTAGGAATGCCTTGATTTTCCCAAGATCATGGCATGAATTTGAAAACTTTGGACAAACCTCTAACTCTATCTATGAAAATCATGGTGCTAACACACTTAAAACCTAGCCATGACATAACTTTCTTATCGAAGGCCTATTCATCCAGGTAGAAGTGTAGATTTTAACCTTGTATAATATTTATTGCAAACAAATTTTTAGTAAAAGAACAGAAAATATACAATGGAAAATACAAACATTACAAAGATATTTTTCCCCTGGAAACCCAAACCGGGAAAACCAACATATTCTATATTCATTCATTGTGATACATTGTTTACATTACAATATACATATAGGAGCCAGTGGCATCCAAAAACCTAACCCAATGACCTGGATTAGTCAACAAACCTAATTCCTTAATCGGAAATAAAAAACCATTTGAAAAAACCATGTGTCTAAAAACCTCCCAACAATGGACATGAAAAATTGAGGCAACATGAAAAAAGAGGAAAAAATGAAACACGTTTCCTGAGGTTTTTTTTCTTTCTTGGGAGCGTTGCTCATGAACCCCCGCGCAGGGGGATTTCACCTCCCTACACACCCCAAGGGGGGTCTAGCACCCCCCGACCTCCCCCTTAAACCCCCCTGTATGCTTGGTGCAACATAGACACTACTACTCGTGCAAAGAATATAACACATACCCAACATTCTCCCGCTTTTTGTTTTCTTTGCATATGGGGAGTTACATGGTTAGATAGTCAATAATCCAAGGAAACAATGCCCCTGGATCCTCTACACTAAGATAACTTCTCATTGATCACATATTTTGTTAATAAATCTGCAACATTCTTCAAAGTGTCCACCTTCATCAACAACACTTTCTTTTCTTCAACCATGTCTCTCACAAAGTGATATTGAATATCAATATGCTTTGCCTTTGAGTGATAAGTCAAGTTCTTCTCTAGAAAAATTGCACTATGAATGTCACAATCTATCCTTACATCTTTTTGTACCAACCCAATACCCGAGCACAATGTTTGTAACCATACTGATTCCTTATTTTCATGAGTGGATACCATATATTCAACTTCTACAGTTGAAAGTGCCACTACAACCTGTCTTTTTATCATCCAACTTATTGCTCCTCCAAACAGGTTAAACACATACCCACTTGTAGATCTCCTACGATCCATATCTATAGCCCAGTCTGCATCCACAAAGCCATGCATATCCAACACTCTGTCCAATCCCAGTCTTCCTTCGTAGCACAATCCATAGATAGCAGTGCCACACAAATACCTCAAAACCCTTTTTACTGTTGTCCAATGCTCCTTCCCTGTTTTTGACATATACCTGCTCAAAACTCCCACTGCATGTGCAATGTTCGGTCTAGTACAGACCATTGAGTACATCAAACTGCCAACTGCACTCACATATGGAACATGATACATGTTCTCCTCCTCTTCCCATGTCTTGGGACATTAATCCCCAGTTAACTTTCCACCAATAGGAATATGAACCTTGGTCTGTTTACATTCCTGCATATTAGACCTCTGGAATATTGTCTCGACATATTTTCTCTGATTTAACCAAAGTTTCCTCTTTTTCTGATGTCTTTTAATTTCCATGACCATAACAAAATTTGAAGCACCGAGATCCTTCATGTCAAATTTAGAGGACAACTGATTTTTCACATCTTGGATAACCTCGTTGTTTCCTATCAACAACATGTCGTTCATGTACAAGACCAAATAAATCAAATGATCACCAATTAATTTAAAATACACACAATGATCCTCTTTGCTTCTTGTGAAACCAAGTTCCAACATATAAGTATCCAATTTTTGATACCACATCCTTGGTTATTGTTTCAACATGCATACCAAATCCTTCTTTCCCATGCATGCAAAACCGTTTTCAGCATGCAAAACCTTCTTTCCAATAGGGACTTTTTCAGCATGCATACCAACTCCTTCTTTCCCTTCACAGCAAAACCTTCTGGATGCTTCATATATGTTTCTTCTTCTAGATCCCCATTTAGGAATGATGTCTTCAAATCCATCTTTTCTACTTCAAAATCAAATGCAAAAACAATTGATAACATAAATCTCATAGAGGTTAACTTGGCAACATGAGAAAAAATCTCACCAAAATCAATTCCCTCAACCTAGGCATAACCCTTTGCTACTAACCGAGCTTTGTATTTCTCCACTTTTCCTTCTGCATTCAACTTCTTTTTAAATACACATTTGTTGTCAATGGGATTTCTTCTAGTTGGAAAATCCACTAGATCCTGAGCCTCATTATCATCCAAGGCTTCCATTTCTTCGTCCATGGCCTTTTTCCAGAGATTTCCATCCTCTGAATCCACTGCCTCCTTGACAGTTCTAGGATCATCATCAGTAATACACAAATCAAAATTTGAACAAAAATCTAATGGAGTATAGCTTTCTAGTAGCCTTCTTTCTCGAACCTATCTCCTCAATACTGGAGTATGAGGATCTTCTTCTTCTGATTCTTGTTCTTCTATAGATCAGATTCATCATCCTTTAAATCAAACTCTATTTTCTATGGTTCTTCCTTACTTGGTAGTTCTTCCTGTTTAACAACATCCTTCATTTCTCTAAATACCACATCTATGCTATAAACTACCTTATTAGTTTATGGGTTCCAAATCTTATAACCTTTGAGACTATCTTTATATCCAATAAAGATACACTTTTCAACCTTCTTATCTAGCTTACTCCCGTTTTCCTTTGGAACATGAACATATGCATCACAACCAAATACCTTGATATGTGTGAGAGAAGGTTTCTTACCAGTCCATATCTCTTGTGGAGTCTTGTCATCCAACAATGATGAGGGTGATCTGTTGACCATGTAACATGCAATACCCACTACCTCTACCCATTATTCTTTCCCTAACCCGACACCACTGAGCATGGACCTTGATTTTTCCATCAATGTCCTGTTCATTCTTTCTGCAACTCCATTCCACTGAGGTATATATGGAGTAGTATTTTTCCTTTCTATACCACACTTCTTACATAATTCTTCAAATTCATACCTGCAGAAATCTCCACCATTATCTGTCCCCAACACCTTAATTATTTTCTCTATTTGATTCTCAACAAGAGCCTTAAACTCTTTAAACTTGTCAAAGACTTTAGATTTCTTCCTGAGGAAATATATCCAAGTATTCCTTGAGAATTCATCTATAAATGAGACATAGTACACAGATTTTCCCAATGATGGGATCGACATAGGTCCAAAACCATCATTGTGAACTAGCTATAAAATTACTTCTACCCTTGTTGCACCAGAGGGGAATCTTACCTGATTCTGCTTCCCATATACACAATGTTCACACAAATAAAATCCACAAAAAATTTAGACATACCTTCAACCATAAATTTACCATCTAGTAGTCGAAGACCCTTCTCTCCAATATGCCCTAGTCTTTTATGCCACAACATAACCTTTTCTCCAGAGACTATAGGAGTTCTTTCTTCTTCAAATCCAATATCAAGAACAATGGAACTATTAAACCCATCACTAATAGTGCTTCATTGCATCTTATTCAAAGTTCCAAAATGAACTCCCTTCAACAACACCATTTCTCCTTGAACCATCCTTCCGGTTTCCTTTTCAAATATTGTTTTTACCCCTGCATCGTCCATTTTTCTTACAAAAATCAAATCTCTAGCCAATCCTAGCATGTGAAAAACATGAGGTAGTTTTCTAATCCTTCCATATATGAGCCTCAACTTGAATTTTCCTTGACCTATGATTCTGGTTTTTGAGTCATCACCTAGGAAAACATTACCCCCATCATAGCTTTCATATTCACAGAACCACTCCCTATGGGGAGTCATATGAAAGGATGCCCCTGAGTCAACCAACCATGCCTCATGATCTACATGTGTTCTTGAAGAATCCAAGTACACATCCCATCCTTCTTCCTTGGAGGTATTTTATTTTTAGAAGGATATTCTTCATATCCCTTCTTTTTCTCAACTTTGGATCGACACTGCTTCTTGTAGTGCCCTTCTTTTCCACATCTCCAACATACCTTTACAAACTTTCGGGGAGATTTACATCTACCCTTAGACTTAGATCTCCCACTTGAGAACTTAGATCTATTTCTTTCCTGGGGGCATCCTCTTGCAAATAATGCGTCTGTGCTATGTCCTTCCATGTTCTTCCATCTCATATCCTTCGACAGCAAGGATGAGACCACTTCATAAAACTTCAAGGAAGTTGTATTACTACCTATGGCCACAACTAGACTATCCCACGAGTCTGTTAAAGAACATAATAAACTGATACACTTATCTTCATCTAAAATTTTAATCTCAACAGATACTAACTGACTTACCATAGTATTGAAAGCATTCAAATGCTTTGCCACCGAGTCTCCATATCTCATCCTTATATTATACAACTTCTTTCTCATGAATAGTTTATTTACTAGGGACTTAGACTGATATAACTTTCCCAAATTATCCCATAAATCCTTGGCTATAGCTTCCCATGAAACTTTCAATAATATCGAATCTGAGAGACACAATTAGATTGTGCTCTTCGCCTTCTGATCCAACTTTTTCCAATCATCCGCTGAAGTTCCTATAGGTGCAGTACCTGGATCTACCATGATCCACTGATCTCTGTCTACCAACAAACCTTCCATATTGAGCTTCCAAAACTCAAAACTTTTCCCATTAAACTTCTCGATCTCCATTTTTGAATTTCTTGCCATTTCTTTTCACCTGAAAAATCAATACCACAAATATCCCATTGTAACAAGGCTTATCACAGTCCCGAGCTTATCCCTTGACCACAAAGGCATCCCCCTAAAGATAACAAAGCTGTGATACCAAATGTAGATTTTAACCTTGTACAACATTTACTGCAAAAATATTTTCAGTAAAATAACAGAAAATATATAATGGAAAATAAAAACATTACACAGAGATTTTTCCCCTGGAAACCCAAACTGGGAAAACCGACATATTCTATATTCATTCATTGTGATACATTTTTTACATTAAAATATATATATAGGAGCCAACGACATCCAAAAACCTAACCCAATGACCTGTATTATTCAACAAATCTAATTCCTTAACCAAAAATAGAAAACCATTGGCAAAAACCATGTGTCAAAAAACCACTCAACAATGGACATGAAAATCGAGGCAGCATGAAAAACGAGGCAAAAATGTTGCATGTTTCCCAAGGAAAAAAAATTTCGTGCAAAGAATATAAAACATACCCAACAAGAAGGGTAACGACCTCGTCTAGAAGTCCTCAGACTTCACATGCCTCGGCCAAACAAATGTGTAGTGTCGATTTAGCCCAAATGGGATATTCTGGGTATTGAGGTTCAATAGTTCTAGTGGTATGAAAAACTGTTGAGTTGTGTCTATAAGATGGTTGTACCACTTCAGGAAAACTACATTGTTGAAATCCATATTCTTGGAATTCGTTCGCCTCTCTATGTATGAAATTTCTCATACAGGATGACTTCACCCTTCTTCTTCCCATGCTTTCTTGGGCCTTGGAAGCCTTTGGAGACATCCTCACCTTTGAGGGATATTACGGTGAGATGGTGGATATCCTCAGAATGAATCATATATCTCCTATCAAGCCATAATATCCTGTCATGCACTTGACTGATCAAAAACTTGGTGGACCACACCACCTCGCCCGTAGTTCCGAAAACTAGTAGATCCCTGAGGTTCATAATGGTTGAATTGAACAGATTGAGGAAATTTCGATTTGACATGAATTGCATGCCTCCCAATGCATCTAGATCCAAGTCCCATAATACATTGATATTCATCTATGGAAACAACACTTTTTCTGTCAGGTCAAGGTCAAGGAGTTTTACTTGCTCGACCTTTCCCTTGACATTGCCCATGATCTCGACTTGGGGAGCACATGGATTGTTTGGAATTGCCTCTTTTGGAGCTGAGGTCCGTCTTCCTATTTCTCTTGAAATGTTGGCTATGGAATGCTTAAATGAATTGAGTAGGGTCTTGGGGTCGTGACTGGGGAGCATAAGATATCACAAGCTAGACAAGAGTGAAAATAGCGCAAGACAAAAGATAACTAATGGAAACAATGAGCCTCACTCATGA
>JASDQU010215790.1:22456-33245 GCA_032191745.1 Picea mariana
AAAAAAAAAAAAAAAAACTGCAAAAATAAAAAATATTTGCCCACAATGTCTGCCAAGGAAAGTGATCTGATACCACTTGTTAAGAACCTGAATATATCTACAAATATAATCACCACAAATACTAAATACACAATATATCCACATAAAAATATAGAATAAAAATATGCAAAATCTCTTTTATTACTATCAAACCCTTGAGGTAGGGCAACACCATACAATGGATCTTATTATGGAAGGGATCCTCTCCTGTTCACTTGCTTCTTTGAGGGGGCATCCTCCTATTGAGATATCGTTCCAAATACAATAATACTCTTTATATCCCATTACATTGCTTGAAACTCTTTATATAGTGCTACCATCACCTAAGAACATTCTAGAGGAGGAATCTTCTAGAAGTAGAATCTTTTGAGAAGTCCTTTTACATTTATTATATCTAACTACTCATTTATTATATCTAACTACCATAGTGGGACTTATTTAATAATATAATGGACCTAGTCCACCTTACATTGAATGGTCTCCACTATTATCACTATGGGCTCTCTGGGCCCCCTCACTACCTCTATAGCTACTTTACACTCATATTTTATTTGTGGATGATGTTTTGATTTTTTGCAGTGGGACTAGGATGGATACTAAAAAGTTGGCTACTATTTTAGACCTCTTTGGGAAAGCTATGGGTATGGAAATTAATAAAATCAAATCTACTCTATCTATTCACAAAATGAAAAGGGAAGAATTTGAGCTTTAATTAGGTCTTGGGTCTTGTTCATTTTGATCAAAAGGGGCTTGATGAAGGCCTTAAATATCTTGGTTTTCACTTAAAACCAAACAACTACAGAAAGGGGGACTGGTTGTGGCTGCTGGAAAATTTGGAAAAGAGGTTAAATGGATGGAGTTTCAGGTGGATTTCTTGGGATGGTAGTGTGGTTTTAGAAAAATTAGTGCTTGAGGCTATTCGAKTCTATTGGATGTCTCTTTCCTAGATCCTAAAAGGTATTATGGAAATATCCAGAAGAATCTACTTCAAATTCATATGGGTGGGGTCGAAGGATAATCATGTAGTGCCATGGGCATCTTGGGAAGTTTAGTGATCCAGATTTTATGAGAAAAATGAAATGAATACATATTAMTAAAAGATKCTTAACACATAATAACAGAGATATAATAAAACTGGTTTTCTATTCAATAAGGAAATAAGATGAAACTATAAAATGCAGTGGAAAAAAGCTTGTTGGAATGGTGGCGACTTATCTCTRAGAAGAGATGTGACGACTACACTCATTCATAAGAAGATGATTACAATGAGGCACTGAAGGCCTTTTTTACAATAAACAGGAATTTCAAAAACCATAGACATCCAAAAACCTAACCCTAGGAGATGAAGCGTCAAAAGTCATGTGGGCCCCGTTTGGGTAAGTTAATACATCAACTTCCTGGGGTCGTAACTTTTTCATACGATCTTTGTTTTAGGTGCACGATAGCCTGTTGGAAAGGTACAAATAAGAAGAACGATTTTAGACTAGCTTAGGTAGGGACTTTGGTAGTCAATTGGGACCCAAATCCCCAAAAACTGTCGTTTAGGGCCTCAAAACGGCCCCAAAAGTTTGGAACCCAAAAAACTACCAAGGTGGAAATTTTTTTTTCGAGCTGGTGGAATAGGTGGGTGGCCACCAATATACACCTAGATAAATCCTCCCTCCTTAGGAAGAAATGGTCTCCATTGCGTTGATTTCCCACATTAGATGAGGAAAGTTTTGTTGAATTTGTCCTTGGGTGAGCCACTTGCCTTGGTGCAGGAGCTGCCCTGCTTTAACAACTCAATAAAGATGGATCCTTTGTTGTCGAGTGCCCTTGATATATGTGTCCATAATATGATCACTGGATTCCTATTTCATGCAATCAGAGTTGATATATGTTGGTGTCAACGACTCTGCTATCTCTGAGGTGTCCAATACTGGTGGGAAATATGGATGAAGGAGAGCCATGTTGAAGACTGGGCATAGGGCAAAGAAAGGGGGAATGTTGAGCTCAAAATCATTTTCACCCAAAAAATTGGTGATGGTGTATGGACCATAACGTAGTGAGAGAAGCTTCTGATGGGGCCCTGTAAGACGTTCTTTCTGCAAGTGTAACCAAACTTTGTCACCCACCTGAAACATATGTGGCACCTGATGTTGATCATGGTGCTGCTTGTACTTGACATTAGACCTATGTAGAATATCTTGAACCTGTTAGCTGATGTGATGGATCCTCTCAATGAACCAGGTGTCTTTGTCAGCTTCTGGTGGAGCAGGGGATGAGTCAGTTGAGGTGGTTTCCCAGGGTAGTGCAACACCCATGGGGCCCAATGGTTGGAATCCCAACCCCACCTGAAAGGGGTTGTGGCCAGTTGATCTATGCAGGGCTTGGTTGTAGCTATGTTGGACATAATGAAGACCCATCCCATGTGTGGGGGTGTTTTTAATTGTATGTGCGTAAGATATGTACAATCATCTAATTGACGACCTCAGTTTGGTCATCTATCTCGGGGTGGAAGGTAGTGTATTTGGTGAGCTTGGTATCCAGCAGTAACCAGAGGTTCAACCAGAATGTGATAAGGGACTGACTCTCACGGTCTGAGATAATGGTTTGCGGGATCCAAAAATGTACCTATACTCATTCAAAGAAGATCTTGGCAGTGACTTCTACTATGACATTCTTCTTGCAGGCGGCTAGAATCACCATGTTGGAAAAGTGATCAACAACCACAAAAACACAGTCATTTCCCCTCTTGGTGGACGGGAGTCCCGACATGTAGTCCATTGAGATGGATTCCCACGACCTGTCAGGAGTAGGCAGAGGGGTGTACATGCCCTTTTTCTTAGTGGTCGGTTTGGCAATAGCACAGACAATGCAGAACCTGATATACTTGCTAACATCATGTCGAATTTTTGGCTAGTAGAAATGTTTTTGGACAACTTCCACTGTCTTTTCGACACCAAAGTGTCTTGCCACCCGACTATAGTGAGCTTCCCAAATTATCTTTGTGCGATCGCTTGATGAAACACATAGATGGCCCAGACGACAAAACAACCCATCCTGAAGATGGAAATTAGTAACCATTGAGTTGGCTCCCAACATTTGGTAGGTGGTGGAGAAGTCAAGGTATGACTCGTAGAGGTGGGGCCATCCGGAGGTCTTGTGGCCACAAGAGTCTAGCACCATGGTGAGTTTCTTGACTGGAGGTCGGCTGAGGAAATCAATAACTCGATTAATACTTTCTATTTTATACCCAATGTTGAGGTGGAACTACTATAAGTATGTGTAACACTTCTAATGGCAGTCATTCTACAATTTGGCTTGGGTCTGCATGAACTGTAGTGGCTTGTGATCAATGTGGATGATTGTCTCCTTCCCAAGAATGCAATGTCTCCACTAGTGGCAGGCTTACGCAATGGAGTACATTTCTTTGTCTTAAGTAGGGTACTTACAAACAACATATGATAGTGTCTCACTATGATATGCCATGGGGTGGTCGTGTTGAGTGAGAACGACACCCACAACATAGTCTGAAGAATCTATCTCGATCTCAAAGGGATGTTGCAGGTTTGGTAATTAAAGTATTAGGGATGAGCACAAAAGTTTCTTCAAGTCATCGAAGGCTTGTTGTTGGGAGAGGACCCACACAAATTGTTGCTTACCGCCACCCCTGGTTACTTGGCTGAGGGCCCATGTGATATGAGAGAATCCCAACATGAACCTGCAATAGAAATTAGCGAGGCCAAGAAGCTTCGAAGTTCAGTGAGTGTGGTTGGGGTTGTCCAGTCACAAATGAATTTGATCTTGTATGGATCCACATGCACACCATGATGATCAACGATGTAGCCTAAGTAATGGACCCTCTCCATGTTGAAGGAGAATTTTTCCAAGTTTGCATATAGTTTGTGTTGCCGCAGGGTGTGCAAAACCTGTTGAATATGCTGCAAGTGTTTCACCCAAGTCTTTCTGTAGATGAGGATGTCATCCAGATACACCACTACAAAATTATTGGTGAAATGTCATAGGATATCATCCATCAGCCTCATAAAAGTTGCTAGAGAATTTGTCAAACCAAAGGGCTTGACTAGCCATTCAAAAAGACCTTCTTTTGACTTGAAGGCGGTCTTCCATACATCTGTCTGTTCTATTGGGACCTCGTGGTATCCATACTTAAAATCAATCTTACTCAAGTATTTGGCCCCCGTGAGCTGATCAAAGAGAGCGTCGATTAGGGGAATCAGTAGTCCCATCGCTTCTATCACTCCCCTACAGTTCACAAAGGGGACCCCCAATGCGGGATGGATTTTCGACAAAGAACTAACACCCATTACTGCAGAAGATTTTCCTCTGAACGAATTTTTCTTTGATATGAAGAGAAAGTCTATTGTGAAGCAAGAGCTTTATCGAGAATCAGGCATAGTAGCCAAAAAAATTCAAAATCCTAGCTGATGGGAAGGCCATGAAAAAGGAGGAATTCACCACTCATATAGCAGGGACATTGGGGGCTTTTGCTACAGCCAACCAATATTCCGTCGGATCTATAAAGGAACAGTTAAAGTGGAAGAATCGCTTGATGAGTACATTGGAGGCTAATCTAGCTACAACAGAGGAAAATGCCAGAGATCGGGTGAACACAGGTCTAGAGAAAGCCAGAGAAGCTGATCATAGGGAAATTGAGCAGCTCAGATCCAATCTCAAGAAAATACATCAGTCGGCCTAGACCAGCCAAACACAGGTAAGCCAACAAGAAGAACTGATAAATCAGTTACAGGTAAAGTTAAATTTTTTCAAGAGCCAAGTTATAGATATCAGGATATTCCAATCCCAAGCCATTGAGATCCGAAAGAGAGTGTCAGTAGCTCAACAGGATTTACTTGCTAAAGTGGGAGCCATCCAAAACCATTGCCATACCATTGACCAAGCATTGAAAGAAATTTCTTTGAGAGAAAAAGAAGATGGGGTGACTTGGATCACTTTCCAAGAGGCTTTTATAGCCATGACAAAAAAAGAAATGGTCAGTAGTTCCAAACTTTCCATCCCAGAGCAAACCAGAGGAAATATCTTGTTGAAGGTGTGGGAGCGTAATATATCAGAAAAAAGAGAATGAGCTAAAGAAATGAGAAACTCTTGTGAAGAAACTTTCATCTTGATAAATGAAAGTTTGTTCGATCTCGATAGGGAAAGCAACATTGGGACACTAGGATAGATCGATATAGCCAAGAACCTGCTCGATATCAAGGAAAACGAGGAAAAAGAGCAGGCTGAAATATCATAAATAATCTAGATTGATATCGTCCAAGTGGATAAATGGTTAATAAAACCAAGTGTACAGTTATGTTCTATCAGCACTGAAGACCGACAAGTAGGAGAAAGTTTTCCACAATTAGCGAAGGATTGTTACACTTTTGAGGAAAACAACCAAACAAAGCCTTCAAAGTTGATAGCCCAATTGATCGAAAAGTGTGTCAATTTCATTGGGCAGGCGAATGGGTAGGTGTCTGGCGTCAAATGATGACAAGTTTTATTCTGTTCTATTTCTGGGGAAAGAAGAGTAAAGAAAGGAAGATGCTCTAACCGCATGAAGGAGGACAAAGACAAAGAAGTGAAATGCTTAAATTTCCCATTTTGTAATCGAAAACTTCTGGAACTATTGAAATTCGAATGTTTAGAAGTTTGTATAAATATGCATTTTTGAAGTGAGAACAGGAGCTGGACCTTTCTTGGTCGATTGTAATAGAGAATTTTTTCCTTTTGAAAATTAATACAAAGAAATCCAAAGATTCTTGATTCCGTGAAGACTAAGTTATGAGTTTTGTTTTCTCTCTCATCTTATAATAAATTTCATTTCGCATATATATTTCTGATGAATGCTTAGCTGCAATTTAGTACAACTTCTATTGTGGTGATCAAATTTTTAGTCATCTAATCGCTTGCAGTTTTTCCTCTGTATCGGCTATCAGCAGGTACAAGACCTATGAAATTTTTAGATCTCTATATTTTATGCTTCGTCAGATTTCTTCCTGACTTTTTCTTCTTTTGTTTATAGGGCGAGATTCTCCCTTGATGGGAGCCTTGCATTGTTGAGAGCTTAATGTTTTCTCACATTTCATACATGATTCTTTAAAAATTTAACTCAGTTACGGGAGAAGGCCTTTGGTTTGTGTTCTACATTTAACATTGGATTCGAATATTCTCTTTTATATGGTCAAAAAAAATTGAAGTAGCATTTTAAACCTTGAACTTTCTTTTCAATTTATGTTCCTCCATGACTGTGCCCATTGCAAGACAGCCCAACATTGAACCTGGCCTATCAGATCAAACCAACATCGCTTTGAACCTTTTTGACACCATACTTAAAACTACCATCACCTGAGTAGAACTCGAACGTTCATGGGCCACAATTGAACGGGATATAATCATCCAGGAACATTTGGAAGCGAGACAGAGACAACTTAGGAATAAACCTTAGCTTCCTTTCCCGAAGGTTGATTCTTCCCATTTTTATCTTTTACTCACTTTTGGATGCCTAGACCCTGTACTTTCTAGACTTAAGTACAAACTCTAGAACAACATCTTTCTGGCATCGTTGTCGGGGACCGAAGTTACAAAACCTTTTCCCTGGGAGAACGACATTTTTGCAAGTTTCTACCCTTTGATAGTGAACAAAGAGTGAACACCTTCTAAAGGCTATTTTTTATCATTCACTTGGTTTCTCCACATTTAAGTAAGCTGGCATCCGGTCGAAGGAACACCAAACAAAACATGGATGGTAAACAGACCATGCTCGTTTTCGATCCTGAAAAAATACTGAAAACAAGAGGTTCCCTTAAGCCAACCACTGCAATCTACTAGATTAGGTACATACAACCCAAAGCTAAGATTTCTTTTGAACCTCTAACTTCACACGAATCCCCCCCTGAAACCCTCAACCCAACTTTATCTCTCCCTGAAGTTAAAAATGAAATTCATCTGACAACTTATGGCGTACATAAAGGTGAAAATCCATCAGTAAATTTAACAGCGATCGATATCCCGCCGAATCTTCAGTTAGATTTCCTGACCTTGCTAAGTCTCAAAGAGTATACCATATACTCAGATTCCACGCCCGTGGGTTCCCCTGATTACATCTCTTGCAAATATGAGGAACCAAGTCCTTGCATCCTTTTTCCCCCTTCTTTAGTTTTCTTGTCTCTCGAAGAAGCTAAATATTCGCTTTTAGTCTTCCAGAGCCCTCTGTGTAATGCACTGTTTTCCTATCCAATAGTATCGATGGTGGTCGTCGGAGGGGGAGGTGGAGGGGTTTTAGGAGGAGGAGGTGGAGGGGGTCCAGGAGGAGGAGGTGGAGGGGCTCTAGGAGGAGGAGGGGGGGGGCCAAGGGCTACCCCTGCCTCCCATATTTTTCGCTAAAGTAGCTGCTAGATATGCACCTCTGGTCCTGCCTATCCATCTTCATGACCTTCCTGAAAACTACATGAAAAACTTACCTAAATTTATAGGGGAAGGGGACCTAACCGTAGCCAAACATATAAATTTCTTTGATCAATTCACAGATATCCTAGGTCTCGAACATGAAGATGTATATTTGAGGTTATTTGTTCAGACTTTCGAAGGACAGGTACAAACCTAGTTTCAAAGTCTACCTGTAGGTTCAATATTATCCTATGATGCCCTAGAAGACTCTTTTCTTAGACAATGGGGTGAAAGAAAAGACCATTTGTACTATTTGACCGAGTTCGGGTCTTTAAAGAAAAAAAAATCGAAAACTGTTATGGAATTCATTCAAAGGTTTAACAAGTTATATAATAAGATCCCAATCAAAGTTAAACCATCCCAACCTGCAGCCAAGGTAACCTTTGCGGGAGCCTTCAAACCCGATTTCGCACTTCTGTTGAGAGAAAGGAGAGGGGATACCCTCACCCGAATGCAATATGACGCCATAGAGATCGAATCTAACATGATGGCTTCTGGAAAATTAAAAACAAAAGTAGAAATGGGAAACGGAGAAACCAAACGTTTTAGGGAACAAGAAGGACCCTCAAGGCCTAGTAAATCCTTAGATGATAAAATGGATGATATGGCTAGGATAATTAAAGATCTATCAAATAAGATTTCCATAATGGAGCTAGATCAATCTAAGGCAGATCCATTCGTTAAAAGGGAATTCAGAAGAAACCCCAACCCTTAAAATCAACAAAGACAGATTAGAAATGAAGACTAGAAAATTCAAACTCCTTTAAAAAATGAAAATTTTATAGGAGGAAATGACCTGCAAGATTTTGAGGATCTGGAAGAAGACGTAAACAATTTGGGTGATGACTGCACACAACCTCATTTAACTAAAAAATATTATGAGAAGTCCTTGAACACAGAGAAACCATCAAATAAATATGATGACATAAACAACAATGATGTTTTTGTCTATCAAGAAATGACCAATTCTATAATGGTTGAGGTCCAACATAAGTACAACCTGAGGCCTAAAAACAAACCTATGTCGACTCCTCAACCCAAGAAAATTCTTCCTAGAGGTGAAATATACGAGCCTGCCCCAAAAGAGATTGAGATACCTAATAGAAAAATAAAAGGGGTAGATTTGCAGAATCCCAAAGTAAAGGAGGCTGAGACCCAAGAAAAAAAAACTAAGACAGCTGAAACACATACTTCGGTAAAGAAACTCACAGAAAATAAATTAGCACAAACAAATAAGTTAGAAAAGAAGGAGTCTGACGTTTCAACCAGAGAAACAGAAAAAGGTGGGGGAGGTTTCATCCTTGAACATGAGATAAATAAGATCAAAATACCAATCCCTCTGGTCGAATTAGCAAAGAATCCTGTGTATCGAAAGTAGATAACCAAAATGATAGATTTTTCGGATCTGGAAAGTCACTCTGACGTGATAAACTTGGAAGATGATAAGACTAATATCACTTTTGGTCCACATTTCGAGGGTGCCAAAGACACCGTTGCTCCCTTCTATATTACCTTGAATGTGCATGATCGACTGCTGCATAATTGCATGCTAGACTCTGGAGCCTCACATAATGTGATGCCCAAGTCTATTATGGACAGACTAGGCCTCGAGATCACCAGGCCTTATGGAGATCTCTACTCTTTTGATTCAAGGAGAGTTAAGTGCATGGGTATGATGAGATATTTAGTAGTCACTCTTGCATAGGTTCTGGTGAAAAGTGTCCTGATGGATGTAGTTATCGCCAATATACCCCTGAAGTATGGATTGCTGCTATCTAGGTCGTGAGGAGACAAACTTGGGGGGTCTCTTCAACTAGACATGACCTACGCCACAGTTCCTGTTTTTGGTGGACAATTTACTCAGCTATACAGGGAAACGAGGCTAGCATACACAGTGAGCGACCCATAGAATCCTAACAATTATCCTGTTTATGTTACCGATCAAGATCTAGGGAATTGTATTTTGTCTTTTGATGATGGTGTAAATAGTTGTACAGAAGAGAATTACATAGATAAAAATGAATTAGGAAAGATAGAAGAAAATATGTATAGCATTGGAATTTGGAAAATATTTTTGGACGGTGCCTTGTCATATGAAGGAGTAGGTGCAGGGGTACTGCTTGTAGCACTTGAAAATGAATTTGTTATTCCTTTTTCTTACAGGTTTCAGTGGGATATAGACTACACCAATAACGTATGTGAGTATGAGGCTCTAGTCTTAGGGTTGGAAGCTGCCAGGAAGTTGAACATAAAGAACTTGGAAGTCTACGAAGACACAGAGTTGATAGTGAAACAGATAAATCGACAATACCAGGCCAAACACCCAAGATTGAGATATTACAAGAATTGCGCCTGAGATTTAATAGAAAATTTCTTCTCGTCAATAAATGTTCATTTCATCCCATGCATTGAAAACCTGCAAGCCGATTCATTAGCCAAAGTAGCCTCAATGTTTTCACTCCCTACATCTTTCAAACTAAGGTAACACATAGAAGTGAGGAACAAACCTTCCATACCAAACAACATCCAACACTAGCAAGTGTTTGAGGATGACGAGCAAATCAGAAAGTTCCTCGAAATGGTGGATGACTTCTCCGAAACTCACATTGACCAAGAAAACCAAAACGACCACACATGGATCATGCAAGAGGGAGAGGATCCTCAGGGGTTCCAAGAAAAGATCGCTAATCATCGCATGTTGGTTTTAAAGAACAATTAGATTCCAAAGGGACTAATCCCTCTGGAGAAATTGTTCGACCAAAATGATATGCCCTTAAAATCTACTTTGCAACCCCAACTAGAAGAGGTTGAATACTACGACATAGGGACCAAAGAGGAGCCTAGGATAGTAAAAATATCAAAGTATCTCCCTCCCGAGACAAAAAGTAAATATGTTGATCTACTCAAGAAGTATAAAGATGTTTTCACTTGGTCGTACGAAGAGCTGAGAACCTATGACACCACTGTGATTGAACACAAGATACCCCTAAAGCTTGGTGTCAAACCTTTTAGACAAAAACTCAGACAAATCAATCCTATTTTATTTCCCGTGGTCGAAAGGGAAGTCAAAAATCTCCTAGATGCAAAAATAATCATACCACTGAGATACTTCGACTAGGTAGCAAACCTGGTCCCGGTTAGAAAGAAAAGTGGGAGATCAGACTGTGTGTTGATTTTAGAAATATAAATAAGTCCTCCCTCAAAGATAATTACCCTCTACCCAAAATGGATCGCATTTTAGAAAAAGTAGTTGGGGAAAATAGGATGTCAATGATCAACGGGTTTTCTGGGGACAATC
>JASDQU010215791.1:0-16651 GCA_032191745.1 Picea mariana
GATGTCGAATGTTCTATTGCTTACCTCCCTGCATTATTGTGATTGCCATTAAGTGCTCTGCAAAGAGTTTAAAATAAGCATAATTGTTTAAGCACGGTAACAACTGATTCACCCCTCCCTCTCATTTGTCCAACAAAGAGGTCTTAGAGGCCCCTTATTCCCTCTTCTCTTCCTATTAATTTTGGCATCCCAATGGGAGAGAAACATGTAATTCCTTTAGTATACGGAGTTGACATGTGACATGCGCGCACACACACATATTGAGAACCAACCTAAACACATCTTAACTTTAGATCTATCATGCATGGAAAGGAATACATCCCTCTAAATTAAAACAAACTCAAGAGAAGATGTAAACCTTGAAAAATTTGATGCATAGTTAAGATGAATTTACATTAATATATTTAAAAAAATAATAAAATAAAACCATATGAAATATTTCATGTTGCTAAAAGTTTCTTCATGAAGATAATGAGTATCATAGTACATCTTAATTGATGAAAAACAAAACTTAATTGACATGAAATAAGTGAACAATTTTAAGCACAATTGTAATTTTATAATTTTATCAATTAGCTGTAGAAGTAATTTCACTTAAATTGTAATTTTCAAAAATAATTGTAATTCTCTAATTTTATCTTATAAATTAGTTGTAGAAATAATTTTACATATTAAGTAATTTAAGAAATCTTTCGTTAAAGAAACAAACACTATGGAGTGACAATCTGTAAAATCGACTTAGAATTAAAATTATTCAAATTGATTGAAACTGGTGAGATCTTCGTAATTTTATTTTTTATTTCCTATTTTTTTACCTAATATAACACATATCTATATCACAATATTTTGAGAAAGTGTCGAGAACCAGTGGTACTTTCCGAGTTTTAACATGTGATCTCTTGCGTGTAACAACCTCCACGTATTGTTTCTAGAAGGCCATTCTTACAATTTTGACATGCTTTGAACCAAAAAAATTAGGATAATATGCCCACCGCTGGAGAGCTAATTTCGTACTTTTCCATGTGCCAAATTACAGGTTCAAATTTATATGGATTTTAACATTAATAAATATTGAAATCGAGAAGCATTGTCCATCCACCATTCGCATGGGAAATACGTGTAGAGGGTCTTGGGATCAGGGTTGGAAGTTTACGGTCAAAATGCCTATAACTCCTAAAATGGGGTAATTTGCTTGTTAAATTAAATATGGCCAAACATTTTATGTTATCGTTTTTGGGAACGAGTTACCAAGTCAACAAGATGTGTTTATGACGAGGCATAAATTTGATAGAACATAATTAATTATTGTCATTTCCTCGGTCTTGGAACTAGTAACCAAGTCTATAATTTCGATTATGTGTTGGATAATTGGAGGTTGAAGCTTCGATTATGTATCATTTTCAAATCTGGAGTATCATTTATCCATAAACTAGAAGCAGGTGGTTAATGCACGAATAACTTTTCTTACATGTAGTTACCCACCACCCTTTTTGGACCCAGGACCATATCCATTATTGATCCAAATTATTTTTGGGAGATATTACAATGAAATACTCATGAAGTTTGCCAGAAACAGAGAGATACAACAATACATGATTTTTATTAATGAAAGAATTATACAGAGACTGTAAAAATACAAAGTGCAAGACTTGCTAGAATGGTGGGAGCTTTATCTTTGAGAAGAGATGTGACGACTACGCTCATTCACAAGAAGATCATTACAATGAGGCTCTGAAGGCCTTTTTATGATAAACATGAATGCCAAAACCCTAGACATCCAAAATCCTAACCCTAGGAAATGAAACGCTGAAAGTCACGTGGGCCCCGTTGGGGTAAGTTATTACATTAACTTCCCAGGGTCGTAACTTTTGCATACGATCTTTGTTTTAGGCGTATGATAGCTCGTTGAAAAGGTATTTTTGAGAATTATGCATTATACCATCAAACTGTGACTCTGTCTACAATTTGAATGTGGCAAGTCAAGAAAACACTATTTAGAGCCCCAAAACGACCCTGGAAGTACATAAAGATGTACTAACATAAAAACTTCCAAAATAAGCCAGTTGGAATAGGTGGACAACCACCAATATCCACCTGGATACTTTGTAGGGATTCATGACAACCCCGTAAGTGCAGAACCCACAATTGCAAAGAAATGTCCCCATTACAGAGAAATGTGCTGAACTGAAAACTGTTTAGATGAGCCAGTTGGAATATGGAACAGGTAGGTGGCCACCAATATCCACGTGGATCAATCCTTCCCCCTTAGAAAGCAATGGTCTCCATTGCGTTGAGTTCTCGGGGAAGAAGGGAAAATGTTTTCTGACTCTGAATCTTGGCGAGCTGCGTGCCTTATTAGAGAAGTTGCGTTGCTTGGTTTGTGGAAAGCTGTGACGAACCTGTTGCTAGAGGGGTTGAATCTGTTCCACCAACCTATTGTCTCTGGGCTTGACGAGGCATTGTGTAGGCACCATTGTAGGTGAAGGAACACTATCTGCTTTTTTTTTTCTGCAATCTGCTTTTGCTGGATAGAAGATGTTGAGGATGCAGTGGTTGTAGTGGTCTTTTGTGCATCCTTTGAACAGACTGTGAAGAGGATGGATTTTGCAGTATGAGAGATTACCTTGCGGCACTGTTTTGGTGGAACAATATTAGTCAGAACTACCTCTGGTATCCTGTAGATCCGACCCCCCAGAGTAATAATGGCACTACGGGGTCGAGACTCATAAACAACATGAAGTTTCCACATATATGGTTGGCCTAAAACAACATCACAGACATCAAGATGGGAAACATCACACACTATCTCATCCTTGAAGGGATGGATTCCATATGACAAGCGACACTACTGGCTTACACAGATATCTGTTCCCTGGTGAAGCCACCCGATGTTGTATGGCTGCGGGTGTGGTGTTGTCGACAACCCCAACTGTTTAATGACCTCAACTGAGATGAGGTTCTTCTGGATTTCATTATCAATAATGAAATGCAGCGGGGTCCCCTTCAACCACATCTGTGAATGGAAGAGGCGCTCCCCATCTTCAAAATCTAATGGTTATTCTGGTTGAAATGTCGCTGTCGCGATAGTAGCAGTGGGGTCTGCGTTGATGATCTGTCTGTTTTCAATATTTTCTAGATCAGATTCCGAATCAGGGTTCGACTCCTTGTCTTTGACCTGGACCACCAATGATTGTTTCGAGCAACATTCATCGGTGTTGTGCCAGGGGATTTTGTGGAAGTCACACCACTTCCCAGTGTCATTCTTCATCTTTCCTTTACCTTTATTGTCCTATGTCTTGGATTGGTTTTCTGGGGGTTGTTGGTTAGGTCTGTCTTTACCATGCTTTGGTTGTTGTGGATTTGCAGACCTAGAATCCCATTTGTTCTGGTGCCTAAATTTATGCTCTATTTTAATAGCATATCGATAGCCAACTCCCAATGATGATATGTTTAGGAAATCCATTTTGGTTTAGATGTACCTATGCAGAGCCCCACGATATTTTAGGACCAGATTCCTCTCTGAGTCTTTGATATCTAGCTTGGTGTGCAAGGTATGGAAAGTGTTTGTGAACTCTGACATTGTTTGGCTCTTCTCTTGCCGCAATGTGGTCCATCTCATGTATTGGTCTTCATAGTTATCAACATGGTAGTATTTTTCCTTGACTGCATCCACAAAAAAATCCCAAGTGGGCTCGACCCCATATATTCCAGATTCCTTTGTGGAGCTTTGCTCCCAGTAAGTTTCCCACAAATTTTTTACATGGGGGAGAGCCTCGAGGAGTGCAAAGGTGATCTTTTCCTTGTCGATTTTTTTAACAGAGAAATAACCTTCTAGCATATTTAACCATTTTTCTAAGCTATCCACATCTATCTAACCTTCAAATATGAGAATATCAAAATTAACTTGTACCTTGAAGGGAGAGGTTCCTCCAAAATGGTTGCTTGATGAATATGCACTTGTTTTTATCGACATGCGTTGAAGGATGTGTGCAAAATTCTCCATCATTTCGTCCCTCTATCGTGTGAGAGCTTGCTCAAGCAACAAGTTAATAGAATCTTCTGCTCAGTTGTTTTTATTTTCTGTCGCCATAGAGGGTTTCTTGGGTGTGTGAGAGCGATTTTCCTCAAGAGAGACAAACTTGAGACCAAACTTGCTATACTCGGACCTCGTTGGGGACATGCACTGAAAAAAAAACGATCAAGAGAAGCCTGCTCTAATACCACTGATCTAGATTATTTTCGGAATGGAATGAAAGTAGAGATATTACAATGAAATACCCATGAAAATTGCTAGACACAAAGAGATACAACAATACATGATTTCTATTAATGAAATAATTGTACAAAGACTGTAAAAATACAGAGTGCAAGACTCGCTAGAATGGTGGCAACTTTATCTCTGAGAAGAGATGTGATGACTATGCTCATTTGCAAGAAGATCATCATAATGAGGCTCTAAAGGTATTTTTTTATGATAAACATGAATTCCAAAACTCTAGACATCCGAAAACCTAACCCTAGGAGATGCAATGCCAAAGATCATGTTGGGGTAAGTTAGTACATTAACTTCCCAGGGTCGTAACTTTTGCATACGATCTCTGTTTTAGGCGTGTGATAGCTCGTTGGAAAGGTATTTTTGAGAATTACGCATTATTTCATCTAACTGCAACTCCGTCTATAGTTTAACTGTGGCAAGCCAAGAAGAAACTGTTTAGAGCCCCAAAACAACCCTGGAAGTACAAAAAGATGTACTAACATGAAAACTTCCAAAATAAGCCAATTGGAATAGGTGGGTGACCACCAATATCCACATGTATGTTGTGTAGGGCTTTAGGACAACCCTGTAAGTGCAGAACCCACAATTACAAAGAAATTTCCACATTACATAGAAACATGCTAAACTGAAAACTGTCGAGATGAGCCAGTTGGAATATGAAACAGGTGGGTGGCCACCAATATCCACCTGGATCAATTATGAAATTCAAACAAAACCCAGAGCCAATAAGTTTCAAGTTGAAACTTTGTTTTGGTTTCACTATACTTCTGGATAAGTCGTGACAGGGGAAACCACCTTTGTTCATTGTTGTTTCCATTAAGCCCAACGTCGATAGAAGTGGGTAGTGCGTTGTGCCGAGCGACACTGGATTGACTTGGGGGCAGGTTATGATTCAATACCTGTTAAAGGCCTGGGCAACAAGGTTATTCAATTTGCATGGAGCAGGTGGAATATAACTAGGTAGGATTTGAATGCTCAATCGGCTTGAAAAACATCACCTGGCCATGTCTTCATTAGGCAGGTCACACAGGTATGTGCTATGCTATTATCACATCCATTGAACTTACTCTGCTCAATCGATAATCATTTCTTGATTGCTCCCCTTCATTCACCCACTTGGATTTTGTTAACTGCAAAGCAAGCATGTAATATTCACCACTTTTTGTGTTTTTTTTCCACTATTTTTGGATATCTTTGGTTCATTTTTCACTGTATTTAAATGCGTGCTATTTTTTATGTCAATACAATGAATAGGGTTGATGAGTTTGTATTTTGATGCGTATGAATTGTTTTAAATGTAATTGGCATCTTCCATCATTTTTTTTCTTAATAGACTAAATTTTATCCGTGACAGGATGATATACCTTTTTCGTTTGTTGTGTTTGTAATTTTGTGAATATCTGTTTGTTTTTAATGCAAGAGGATTGAAATACATGTCCCTTTGYCCATTGGAAKGYTGAAGGGATTAGGAGGACAAAGGGTAAGRCCCTCTTTCCTTTGCAAATGCTCTGTTTGATCAATTGCATAATTCCAGTCTCTTTGTCTTTGTGCCTTTGAATGAGTCCYGTACATTTTCGTTGTTTTCTCTTYGATCTGGGTCAATMTGATACCTCCAATAAGGCTTTATCCCCACATTTTAGMAAGTCTAAAAGAGGAACAAGGGTTGAGTGCCAGTCYTGTCRCATTTSTTTAAGCACATCAACCCACMATCTAAAACCATTTTGAAGGTCCAAYAAATACTAGTGCCTTTCTCCCTCGTTGACAACCATAGTCATYAGGTTACAACACAGTTCATTAGATTCCAAAAATYRTGGAYCATCTCTCTCGCTGCAAATTACAAAGATARCCATTGCCRACCATCTAAACTCCAAAGGAACCCCATGACACACCATYARATGATTGTGCGTGTGGTACAAAATAAGAATTTAGCAAACCCTAAGCTAACCAAACTACCATTTTCTCCCACAAATTAGCAAACCCTTTAAACCTAACTAAATTACCATTTTCACCTATTCCCCTCGACTTATTGAATTTGTTTCACAATATACCATAGAAATATGAAATCAACAAATCACCCTCCTTCCTTTTGAATATGATTGGCAAAATTATACCACCTTTTTGTTGGACAAATGAATTTAAGGGTTGGAACTTGGGAGGATATGCAACTACTACCACCTACTAGATTTACCCACCTTCACCTCCCTTTCGTTCCTCTACATGAATTTTACTTGTTCAAGTTGGATCTATCGTTGTAAAAAGAATCCCTCCTTATCACTAAAAGTTAATATTTAGCTTTGTTTTTTCTCGACACTTGATGAAAATCATAATCCCCATTATGGAGAATGACATCCCTCTGCATCACTAAAAGTTATGTTGAGTTGATGTTCATATTTAGGGTTTTTTTTTGCAAAACCATGTCTTTGTCTATGTTTGCATGCATGATCTAGCTGATTCACTTCTATGTTGGGATTCTAGTTTGCTTTAAAGATATAAATATTATCCTAATAATGATCACAAATGGAATGTATAAAACTTGTAAAGATGGACATGTACGTGTATGGAATTGTATTCACCACTTGGTGTAGAAAAAAATATCCTTAATCTTAGTAATCGAGATTTTCAATTACACATGAATTAAACTGAGACTCTAAAATAATGTGAGAACATAGTTTGCATTTTAACTATTACTTCATTGGAAAGTCAAGTATTATGTTCACAGAATGAGATTTGTGAAGAGAAACCAATAATGGTGAGTTGTAGATACTCTGCTATGATTAGCCTGAAGTTGACTTTGTGACCCTTCACGGTAATCATTCTTAATCCTTAGTAAACATGTTTCTTTTAATCCTTTTAGCATAGCTTTAAGTGTTATAGTTTGTTTTTTCTTTGAGTTTCTAATACCTAGCTAAATCTGGGCTAAAAGTGCCATTCAATGGTCATTATAAGTTTTCAATTGACTTAATATGGAAGATGAGAGAATTAATGAAGTATGAATACTATAATGAGAACTACAATAAGTATATGTTAAATTGATGTCTACCCTCCCACTTCCAAAAGTGACCTATCAACTTTAAAGTAAAATTTTTTAATATAATTGAAAGCTTAATTTTGTAATAAAAAAATCATTGTTTAAGGGTTAATTTCTTATACATAAATTTAGACGCGACGTTCTTTGAATGGAAATATAGGTATCCAAAACATAAAAAAAAAATGTTTGAGATGTAAAGAGGAATCCAAATTCCAACCCTGCCTTGAACTACTAGCATGTATGGCTACACTCTCGAATAGAGAAATTCCTGCTTCTTATGCTTAGCTTGGTCACATGGGCCAACCAAATCTGTCTTTTGTTGATCTAACATGTCCAGTGAGCTACGTGCACTAAAGGCAAAGGCATAGCTTGATCACTTGCGCCCGCTGAGTCTGCGTTTGCTGATCTAACATGTCTGGTCTATTGTGTACACTAAAGACAAAGGCAACCCTTCTCTGGGCTCCTTTCCAGAGAAATATTTAAGTAATAAATGCAGAGTCTGTTCAAGAACCTGTAGTGGGAGCCTTTATCTTTCATGTCATCGTCATGAACCTTTGCCAATGCCTTGTCCATTGGCAAGGTGTATGCGTGAAGGCATGCACTGTGCAATGGAAGAAGAGAACCAATACATGTATAGGGGAAATATATATAATAGATAAATAGATTGATTCTAGCTGTTCAATGATCATGTCAATTCTATCTCTCTTTTTTTCCCTTTCTGATTTCAATTGAAGTAGTAAGTGGGAAGCAATGGGGAGATCCTTTCCCTAAAGGCAATGAACAACACCTGTTTGTCGGAGATAGTGACAACATGCTTCTACATGATAATCGATTTGAAGAGTAGACTGCAATAAATAGTCTTGTACTTGGCCTCCAAATCCCTTTTTGGCTCTGCTCTCTGGGTGGTGCATGCATCCTGAAGTGTGTTGTATTGCTGACATGATGTTGCCTCTTGAAGCATAAGTTATGACTCCTTGACCTGAGCTATGTCGTTCCTTGACCTGAGCTATGGGATTCCCTCTAGAGAAAGGACTTGCGGGAAGAGGCTTGTGAAAACATACGAGTCTCTTTATTTGAAGCCAGATCATTGAAGGCCGCCTTAGTAACTTGATAATGCATGATGAGGGAGGTCCAGTTCTGGCTCAAGCATGTATGATGCTAAAGTTAAAGAATCAGTTAAAGAACGATTTCGAGATAAAGATAGGTAGAAGTTGCTACCATGATGTATAGTGTCAAAGGCAAGCTCAGAAAATTTTGTCCATTGATCGATGACATAGATATATCAAAATGTATTAAATATTAATATATAATTTTTACCCCCTAGATGGGGTGCATGCGAGCTCTCAAGACAATGTGGCGGGTGAGACCAGATGGTTGCGGGCTGTCAACAAATTAACCCACACGTCACTTCAAAGATTGGCCCAAATGATCCAAACATATTGGCTGGTGTCCTTTCGAGGTTGGATGGTCTAGAGGGAAATTATGATAATGTGTGGAAAGAAGGTCACTCAACTGATCCTTCGCATTCTCACGGAGTTACTGAGGCAACCTCTGTACCTTGGTTGAGATTTGGCATTCAGAATGGAAGTGGGGAGGTTCCTTTGGTCGACGAGCATGATCCTTGGCATGAAGAAGCGGATGTGCCCACTACTTCAAATCACTCAACCACTCAAGATTATAACGAGCAAAGATGAAAATGATGATAGCTTGATGGGTTTCACTCCGGAATTGGGTATGTTAAATTGGGAACATGATGGTAATGCATCCAGTTTAGCGCAAATTTGGTGTACAAGTCTTTCCCTCTCTTTTCTTGACATTTCAACAATCTCAATCCTCCCTTTTGTTTACCTGGTCATGGTTCCCAAAGGATGGAAACCCTGTTCTTCCTCTGTGAATCCTTCCTGAGCAGCGAAAGTTTCCATTGATGCTGCTGAATTTTATGAGGACTTTGTTCCGGAGGAGGACAAAGCCAAAATTCCTGAACTTGCAGTTGAGGTTTGATTAATCAAGGATTTTAAAGAGGATAACGAGGTGCAGTTTTAGGTGGGGGGGTTTTATTCCTGATCTGGGTTGTACCTAGACTAGAAAATCAAAGTTATACCACACTCTAGAACTCTACCGACACACCAAAACCATGGTGGCCATGTTTATGCTACCCAAGGACCAAGACTTTCGCTAACTGAAAAGAAGACTGGAAGCCTTGGAGATCCAAAACGCCTATTTACTCGAGGTGGTTACCTGGCTACCTAGACGCCAAGGAGGTACCTTTGTTCCTCCGATGGGGAATCCTGTGGGTCTTGAAAACTCGAATGCAATTGCTCGAAGAGGAACTGTAGGTTCCACCCGCTCTCAGGTTCTGCATGACAAGTGATTTCTGTTACTCAGTTATTATGATTTTATTATGCTACCTAGTTTCTGAAGCTATAATGAACTGTATTAATAAACAAGGACTTGATAGGAATTATATGGTTTCAAAATTTTAACTCAGTTACTACATGATAGGGCCTGGTTTCACCTCATGGGTAGGCATTATTTTTTGTTTGCGGGGTTGGAACAACATGGTCTCTCCTGTTTGCATATATGTAAATTTTGTCCATAGTTAATGTAGATACTTACTTACAAAAATAAAATGTTTATGTTTTACCAAAGCTTGACAAAACTCAAATAAAATATAATGCATGGACTAATAAGAGGTTTAAATAAAGTTGCTATCAACACAAATTATTGACTTGTAACGTCATAAAACTATAGAAGATATTTGTAACATCGTCTACGAAGGTATACATACCCTACTCCCCTCTAGATTTGAACTTCTGATCTCTTAGGAGGAAATACATATTCTTAACCATTATGCCCAAAGAAATATTTTTATTAAAAATAAATTGTTTCTATAAAAGGATATTTGTTCTTTTTGGATAAAAAGTTAAATTACAAGGTAAGATAGTATTTTGTTTCATGTATGAGATTAAAACTAAATTCTATTAAAAATATACAATCTTGGTATTGGAGTAAGATCTAAAGATTAACTAGGAGTTTGTCTTTGTCAAACATAAAGAGAAAGGTTCACTACCCAAACCCAAAAACATATGGTAGCAGTGAAACTATGTACCCTTAAACAATAAGTGTCCTCACTAATGGCTGGCCATTAAATTATGATAAATTTTACATCCTTCATTTTTTTTTTTTAATAAATATCATAATTAACATATTTTCAATATATTACGCCGAAAGGCGTGTACCTATTGGAGATGGGCACAATTAATCACCTTTTAATTTAAAATTCTAATCTGATGGCTAACAATTGAAAATGCTGGAATATTCTTAGTCGTCCTCCCAAATTAATGAATGTGATTTACTCTTCAAAACTTCCTTGTATTTTTGAATGAATCAGTTAACCTGTTTACTTTTTAACATTTACCTAATCATATTAAGAAATTACTGTACCACCATATGATTGCCACATTTAACTGATTAACCTTTGGAATTACCACATTTAAGATTAACTTTTGGATTTCCTCAGCTTTATGTGTGTTTCAGCTGTCCGTGCATTTCAATTCACCAGAGTACTGTCCATCCAGATAACTTTCGGCGTTCACCAGCCGCAACACCAACCACTTTGCGGTTGTGCTAGTAAATACCATAATTAACATATTTTCAAACACCTGGCCATGTCTTCATCAGGCAGGTCACGCATGTATGTGCTACGCTATTATCACATCCATTGAACTTACTCTGCTGAATCGATAATCATTTCTTGATTGCTCCCCTTCATTCACCCACTTGGATTTTGTTAACTGCAAAGCAAGCCTGTAAGATTCACCACTTTTTGTGATTTTTTTTCACTATTTTTGGATATCTTTGGCTCATTTTTCACTGTATTTAAATGCGTACTATTTTTTATGTCAATACAATGAATATGGTCAATGAGTTTGTATTTTGATGCGTACGAATTTTTTTAAATGGAATTGGCATATTCCATCATTTTTTTTCTTAATAGACTAAATTTTATCCGTGGCAGGATGATATACCTTTTTCGTTTGCTGTGTTTGTAATTTTGTGAATATGTGTTTGTTTTTAATGCAAGAGGATTGAAATACATGTCCCTTTGTCCATTGGAAGGCTGAAGGGATTAGGAGGACAAAGGGTAAGGCCCTCTTTCCTTTGCAAATGCTCTGTTTAATCAATTGCATAATTCCAGTCTCTTTGTCTTTGTGCCTTTGAACAAGTCCCGTACATTTTCGTTGTTTTCTCTTCGATCTGGGTCAATCTGATACCTCCAATAAGGCTTTATCCCCACATTTTAGCAAGTCTAAAAGAGGAACAAGGGTTGAGTACCAGTCCTGTCACATTTGTTTAAGCACATCAACCCACCATCTAAAACCATTTTGAAGGTCCAATAAATATTAGTGCCTTTCTCCCTTGTTGACAACCATAGTCATCAGGTTACAACATAGTTCATTAGATTCCAAAAATCATGGACCATCTCTCTCGCTGCAAATTACAAAGATAGCCATTGCCGACCATCTAAAATCCAAAGGAACCCCATGACACACCATCAAATGATTGTGCGTGTGGTACAAAATAAGAATTTAGCAAACCCTAAGCTAACCAAACTACCATTTTCTCCCACAAATTAGCAAACCCTTTAAACCTAACTAAATTACCATTTTCACCTATTCCCCTCGACTTATTGAATTCATTTCACAATATACCATAGAAATATGAAATCAATAAATCACCCTCCTTCCTTTTGAATATGATTGACAAAATTATACCACTTTTTTGCTGGACAAATGAATTTAAGGGTCGGAACTTGGGAGGATATGCAACTACTACCACCTACTAGATTTACCCACCTTCACCTCCCTTTCGTTCCTCTACATGAATTTTACTTGTTCAAGTTGTATCTATCGTTGTAAAAGGAATCTCCTCCATATCACTAAAAGTTAATATTTAGCTTTGTTTTTTCTCGACTCTTGATGAAAATCATAATCCCCATTATGGAGAATGACATCCCTTTGCATCACTAAAAGTTATGTTGAGTTGATGTTCATATTTAGGTTTTTTTTTCCTGCAAAACCATGTCTTTGTCTATGTTTGCATGCATGATCTAGCTGATTCACTTCTATGTTGGGATTCTAGTTTGCTTTAAAGTTATAAATATTATCCTAATAATGAGCACAAATGGAATGTATAGAACTTGTAAAGATGGACATGTACGTGTATGGAATTGTATTCACCACTTGCCGTGGAAAAAAATATCCTTAATCTTAGTAATCGAGATTTTCAATTACATAGGAGTTAAACTGAGACTCTAAAATAATGTGAGAACATAGTTTGTATTTTAACTATTACTTCATTGGAAAGTCAAGTATTATGTTCACAGAATGAGATTTGTGAAGAGAAACCAATAATGGTGAGTTGTAGATACTCTGTTATGATTAGCATGAAGTTGACTTTGTGACCCTTCACGGTAATCATTCTTAGTCCTTAGTAAACATGTTTCTTTTAATCCTTTTAGCACAACTTTAAGTGTTATAGTTTGTTTTTGCTTTGAGTTTCTAATACCTAGCTAAATCTAGGTTGAAAGTGCCATTCAATGGTCATTATAAGTTTTCAATCGACTTAATATGGAAGATGAGAGAATTAATGAAGTATGAATAATATAATGAGAACTACAATAAGTATATGTTAAATTGATGTCTACCCTCCCACTTCCAAAAGTGACCTATCAACTTTAAAGTAAAATTTTTTAATATAATTGAAAGCTTAATTTTGTAATAGAAAATTCATTATTTAAGGGTTAATTTCTTATACATAAATTTAGACGCGACGTTCTTTGAATGGAAATATAGATATCCAAAACATCAAAAAAAAATTGTTTGAGATTTAAAGAGGAATCCAAATTCCAACCCTGCCTTGAACTACTAGCAGGTATGGCTACACTCTTGAATAGAGAAATTCCTACTTCTTATGCTTAGGTTGGTCACATGGGCCAGCCAAATCTGTCTTTTGTTGATCTAACATGTCCAGTGAGCTACATGCACTAAAGGCAAAAACATAGCTTGATCACCTGTGCCCGCTGAGTCTGTCTTTGTTGATCTAACATGTCTGGTCTATTTTTTACACTAAAGACAAAGGCAACCCTTCTTTGGGCTCCTTTCCAGAGAAAGATTTTAGTAATAAATGCAGAGTCTGTTCAAGAACCCGCAGCGGGATCCTTTATCTTTCATGTCATTGTCATGAACCTTTGCCAATGCCTTGCCCATTAGCAAGGTGTATGCGTGAAGGCATGCGCTGTGCAATGGAAGAAGAGAACTAATACATGTATAGGGGAAAAATATATAATAGATAAATAGATTGATTCTAACTGTTCAGTGATCGTGCCAATTCCATCTCTTTTTTTTTCCCTTTCCGGTTTCAATTGAAGTAGTAAGTGGGAAGCAATGGGGAGATCCTTTCCCTGAAGGCAATGAACACCACCTGTTCGTTGAAGATAGTGACGACATGATTCTACATGATAATCAATTTGAAGAGTAGACCACAATAAATAGTCTCGTTCTTGGCCTCTAATTCCCTTTTTGGCTCTGCTCTCTGGGTGGTGCATACATCCTGAAGGGTGTTGTATTGCTGACATGATGTTGCCTCTTGAAGCATAAGTTACAACTACTTGACCTGAGCTATGTCATTCCTTGACTTGAGATATGGGATTCCTTCTAGAGAAAGGACTAGTGGGAAGAGGCTTGTGAAAACATATGAGTCTCTTTATTTGAAACTAGAGCATTGAAGGTCGGCTTAGTAACTTGATATTGCATGATGAGGGATGTCTAGGACTGGCTCAAGCCTGTATGATGCTAAAGTTAAAGAATTGGTTAAAGAAGGATTTCGAGAAAAAGATAGGTAGAAGTCGCTACCATGATGTAGTGTCAAAGGCAAGATCAGAAAATTTTGTCCACTGATCGATGACATAGATATATCAAAACGTATTAAATATTAATATATAATTTTTACCCCCTAGATGGGGTGCCTGCGAGCTCTCAAGATAATGTGGCGGGCGAGACCAGATGGTTGTGGGCTCTCAACAAATTAACCCACACGTCACTTCAAAGATCGGCCCAAACGATCCAAACATATTGGCTGGCGTCCTTTCGAGGTTGGATGGTCTAGAGGGAAATTATGACAATGTGTGGAAAGAAGGTCACTCAACTGATCCTTCGCATTCTCACGAAGTTACTGTGGCAACCTCTGTACCTTGGTTTAGATTTGGCATTCAGAATGGAAGTGGGGAGCTTCCTTTGGCCGACGAGCATGATCCTTGGCATGAAGAAGCGGATGTGCCCACTACTTCAAATCACCCAACCACTCAAGATTATAATGAGCAAGGACGCAAATGATGATAGCCTGATGGGTTTCACTCCGGAATTAGGTATGTTAAATTGGGAACATGATGGTAATGCATCCATTTTAGCACAAATTTGGTGTACAAGTCTTTCCCTCTCTTTTCTTGACATTTCAACAAGCTCAATCCTCCCTTTTGTTTGCCTGGTCATGGCTCCCAGAGGATGGAAATCCCATTCTTCCTCTGTGAATCCTTCTTGAGCAACGAAAGTTGCCATTGATGCTACTGAATTTTATGAGGACTTTGTTCCGGAGGAGGACAAAGCCAAAATTCCTGAACTTGCGGTTGAGGTTTGATTAATCATGGAGTTTAAAGAGGATAACGAGGTGCAGTTTCAGGTGGGGGGGTTTTATTCCTGATCTAGGTTGTACCTAGACTAGAAAATCAAAGTTCTACCACACTCTAGAACTCTACCGACACACCAAAACCATGGTGGCCATGTGTATGCTACCCAAGGACCAAGACTTTCGCCAGCTGAAAAACAGACTGGAATCCTTGGAGATCCAAAACGCCTATTTACTAGAGGTGGTTACCTGGCTTGCTAGACGCCAAGGAGGTACCTTTGTTCCTCCGGTGGGGAATCCTGTGGGTCTTGAAAACTCGGATGCGACTGCTCGAAGAGGAACTGTAGGTTCCACCTGTTCTCAGGTTCTGCATGACAAGTGATTTCTGTTACTCAATTATTATGATTTTATTATGCTACCTAGTTTCTGAAGCTATAATGAACTGTATTAATAAACAAGGACTTGATAGGAATTATATGGTTTCAAGATTTTAACTCAGTTGCTACATGATAGGGCCTAGTTTCACCTCATGGGCAGGCATTATTTTTTGTTTGTGGGGTTGGAACAACATGGTCTCTCCTGTCTGCATATATGTAAATTTTGTCCATAGTTAATGTAGATACTTACAAAAAGATAATGTTTATGTTTTACCAAAGCTTGACAAAACTCAAAGAAAATATAATGCATGGACTAATATGAGGTTTAAATAAAGTTGCTATCAACACAAATTACTTACTTGTAATGTCATAAAACTATAGAAGATATTTAGATATTTGTAACATCGTCTACAAAGGTATACATACCCTTCTCTCCTCTAGATTTGAACTTCTGATCTCTTAGGAGGAAATACATATTCTTAACCATTATGCCCAAAAAAATATTTTTATTAAAAATAAATTGTTTCTATAAAATGATATTTGTTCTTTTTGGATAAAGAGTTAAATTACAAGGTGAGATAGTATTTGGTTTTATGTATGAGATTAAGACTAAATTCTATTAAAAATATACAATCTTGGTATTGGAGTAAGATCTAAAATAGCTTTTGATTAACTAGGAGTTTGTCTTTGTCAAACATAAAGAAAAAGATTCAATGACCAAACCCAAAAACATATGGTAGCAGTGAAACTATGTACCCTTAAACAATAAGTGTCCTCACTAATGACTCACTAATGACTGGCCATTAAATTATGATAAATTTTACATCCTTCAATTTTTTTTTTTTAATAAATAATTAACATATTTTCAANCAATTTATAAATACCATAATTAACATATTTTCAAAGATTGAGTTCCCCTTTCGTTTATATTTTCAATTTATAAATACCATAATTAACATATTTTCAAAGATTGAGTTGCCCTTTCGTTTTGAGTGGGCATCTTGTTCTTGGAATGTTTTTCTTTACGAGATAGGCATCTTATTCTTATGGTTGTTTTTTTTTTCGCTTTACGCAGTGCGCATATTGTTCTTTCGCTGCGTGCATGTCAAGCTGAAGCATCCTGTTCTTTCAATGTTGCTTTTTTCCTTTACGCAGTGCGCATATTGATATTTCGTTGCATACATGTCAAGTTGCAGTCCATATTACACAGTTGTGCACAGGCAAAAGGTACATGTTCACCTTATTACGGTTCAATCTGCACAACAATATTTTTAAGCGTCTGTATCC
>JASDQU010215792.1:4635-17838 GCA_032191745.1 Picea mariana
CCGATTTGACATTGCATTAGTGACATGATACATGGTTTTAATTGGAAACATTGAATGCTTTGTCTCTTTATGCATTTATTGGTGAAGTGATATAAATCTTTGACTTTAATAGGCTATCATTGACTTCGTCAATAATAGCATATATCTTATGCTCATATATATGTTTAAGGATAGTCTTTAAATGCTTATGAAGTACTAACCCACTGCAAGCACATTCTAGTTTTCTCTTTGTTTTGTCTCGCAAACAGGTGCACCATCAGTGGATTTCTCTCATTGACTATCTCTTCTTGGGCAGCAATCTGTGAAAGGGGTTTCCTTGACTTGGCCTTTACCCTTTAGCCTTTCTTTAACCCAGATTGCCTTAGGGACATCTCCCTTGGACTTGCCCTCCTAAATAGAAAGAGCTCCCCATCGAGGTGACAGTGGGTGGGGAAGCTCCTGTTACGCCGGTTTCAAGCCCTGACTCAAGCCCTTTGGACCTTTCCTACTAACCGTGCGATAACAGGAACTATGTTAGCTCTGTTGTTGTGGCTCCCATAGCAGATCCTGTTGCTTTGGATTTGCATGAGGTAAAGGAGGCCAAAGCTCAGAGGATTATTTTGGATGGGGTAAAGGAACACCTTATTCCACACTTGGCTAAGAAGAAGACAGCCAATGAGATGTAGGATGCACTTACAAACTTATTTGAGGCAAAGAATGAAAACCGGAAGATGGCCTTGAAAGATAAGTTGCATGATACCAAGATGGGTAAGGGGGAGAGTGTGTCTTTTTATCTTACCCGGGTAGCTCAAGTGAAAGATGAGTTGGCTGCAGTTAGGGAGGTCATATCGAATTCAGAGTTGGTGAGGATAGCCTTGAAAGGCTTCACCAAGGAATGGGAAGTCTTTGTGAAGTGTGTGGTGGGTTGTGAGCATCTTCCAGATTGGAGCAGACTGTGGGACGATTTCACTCAGGAGGAGATTCGGGAAGGATCTCATAGCAGTGGTCAGAAGGAAGACAGGGCTGAGGAGAGTGTTGCTCTTGCTGCAAAGAGCAAGAAAAAAGGAAATTCCGGGAGGGACTTGAATAAAGTCAGATGTTACTGTTGTAACTAGTTGGGGCACCTTGCTTCTCAGTGTCCTGAGAAGAAGAAGAAGAAAAGGAAGGAACAGGAGGGGCTTGAGACAACTGCTACAGCAACCATGGAGGACTTTTCTTCCAAGTTTGATAAGGAATTTTCTTTGGTTACTCTAGTATCCAATGTCGGTACTGGAGGATTTGGGGGTGATTTCAGATGGATTGTTGATAGTGGAGCCTCTTGTCACATGACGGGAATCTGGCAAGCATTCCTTATTATCACAGAGACAAGTCCTGACCGACTGGTGGTGAGTGAAGGAGGTATGGCGCAAGTTGTAAGTGGAGTTGGAAGGGTTAGATTATGACTCGAGTATGGAGCATTCATGGAGCTTGATCGAGTTCTCTTTATTCCAGGGTTGAGGGTTAACTTGGTCTCAGTCTCAGCCTTGGAGAATGATGGATATTGTACATTGTTCAAGAGGGGACATGTATTTATCTACAGGGAGGGAAAATGTACTTTAATATTTTAAGTGATTTATTTTGGAGGGAATGAATCATCACCCTTGATCTTGTAAAGGCAAGATTAGATCTTAACCATTAGATCTAGGGTTGGAGAAGGTGAAGGGCCACTTTCAGATTATAAGAGAATACCTAGGGTAGTGTGCAAGACAACATTGAGAAAGAGTTTGAGAGAGATTTTCCGAGAGAGATTTTCCAAGAGAGGAAAGAGGGCAGCAAGGAGGGCGCATTTCCCAAGAGAGATTGGGCACAAATCCCAAGGGAGTTTTTTGTGAGAGAGTGCTATAACTTTATGTTGTTAGAGAGGCCGTATTGTACAGATCCGTACAGTCCGTACAACAGACTGGGAAGGCATGGATTTCGAAGCAGCTTGTTGCACGCAAATCGAGGCATCTTTTTTCAGTGTTTTTTGTTGGTGAAGACGACAGTTTCTGTTGTTGTCCGTACAGTTGTTATTTGGCACAGATTTCAAGGTGTTGTAAGAGGGCAAATCCATACAATAGTACGGATTTTCTAGGCACGCAAATCAAGGCAAAATTTTGGGACTATTGAGTGTTGTAAGTTATTTCTCTTGGCAATAAATGTATTGTTGATGCTGATATATCTTTCTTGAAACTAATAAAATCTCTCTTTGGGTTTCCCCACATTGGGGTTTTCCCTAGCATTGCCTAAATTTATGAGTTTTTCTAAGTTGAATGGTTGTTGCTCATTGTGTTTTCCGCTACAAAATTGCTTAGCAATGTGTATTTCTGCTTATGGTAAATTTTGAATGTGGGTTTAGACATTTTAGAGTTCATAGAAAACAGTTATCTCTAGGTTGTTAAGTGTATGACAAAATTATTTACTTGTTGATTTTGTCATTTAAATTTCTGCAGTTATTCCTCTTTGCTATCATTCCTTCCTTTCTTTAGCATCATTTTCTTATTATTTTCATAGCCGAGTTGTGAAACAACCTCTAAGCCTTCAGCCCCTCTTCTCATGAGAGATTGGACCATGACCCATTGCTAAAGTTTAGGACACTATGAGAGGTTCTAGGATGAAAGTGTTAAGTATGGTGGGGAATGAACGTTACCCTTGTGAGGGACCCCTAGTAGTACCCCTTTTCTCTAGGTTGTGACAACATGAGACTAGGGCATAGAAGTTGACCACCAAGGTGAAACAAGGCAACTGACACAATTTCCCAAACTAGTGATCCATTATCCAACTTCAACCAAAGATCCTCATCCACATGCCCGACAAATTAAGCGCAACACTTTGCATAAAAGAAGGAATAACATACCTCATGGTGACGATGGCTTGCCATCTCCCATACTCTAGGTTGTTTGAATGTGTCGAGCCTTGGTTGACCTGTAGCTGTAAAGGTGAATGAGGGGGGTTGTTGGGTTGCCATCTGTGGACATGTTGAATATCGTCATGGACGAGATCATGTTCTCCATTGTAGGCCACGAGACTTGATCTCCAATGTTACCCCTAAGCATGGGGGGTAACAATTCCCATGGGGTTTGGAATCTATTCAATGTCATGGTCACCAACTCTACATCTGCAATCTTCTCCCCAACTGTTGCAAGTTGATCATGAATCTGTGTGACCTTCATAAGGTAACTAGTAACTAAATATGATATAGTCATCTCTATGGATTTAAGTTTGCTTTGCAATATCATCTTTTGTTTATGTTTTCACTTTGGTAGAGGCCCTGCAGGGAATCGAACATTTCTTTTACCATCATCTTCTCGGATATATGAGGGGTCAAACGATCATTTATGACATGCATGATCATCAATTGGCCTTCACTTCCTTCTTCTTGTGAGCTTCCAATTGTTGTGGATATATCCACTTGGAGGCCTTTGGAGGCTAGACGTTGCACCTTTGGCTCATCTTATGCCTTCTTTGATGGAGACATCCCACTCTCTTGGGCCTATTTTGTTGGAGGCTTGTACATGTGGCTTGATCACTTCATTACTTTATGTATTGTTGTTTAGTTAGTTGGAGGAAATGTTTTTTTATTCCTCCCTAGGCTAGATCTAAGGTTTTTACCCTTGATATTATTATTTTATTTTAAAGGAAGTTGAGCTAGACTCTATGTGAAGTGTAGCCCTTCCTCATCTGTACTTGTGGTTGGAATTTTGAAGGTTCCCCTCCTTGGAGCTTAATGGACACATCTTTCTTGGAGCATATGCGATGTATAAGGGCTCTTTGTTGAATGCATAAATATTTTGGTGCTTAAAGCTTGAAGTGGCGTAGTTTCTTTTACATATGCAAGACTACAACTTGATCCATTGAAGGGTAAAATCTACCACCTAGAAGGAGTTTTGTATGTGTGGTAACATCTCTTCTCTCCTTTGTTATCTTAGTCTTTGATGTGTAATAGTTTGCTTTCTATATCCTCTAGTAATTCTAGCAAGCTCGTTAACTTCAATTTCTAGGGTAAAGTTGAATTGCATAGTTGAAGGTGGATCCTTTGGAGCCCTTCCTTGTAGGATTTCTGCATTAATTCCAGCAAGCTTAGAGTGGAGGTGATTGAGTCATTTAGCCTTACTTCCATTGCTAACACATAAGAAAATAAGCCCTCGCGGATACCCCCTTGACTCCATTGCCCTTGTAGGATTGGCACTAATGTCTATTTCCTTCCATCACCCTTTTTATTTCCTAAAATACGAAAAATATCATTTTACTAAAGCTACTCTCATATCACCTTGTGCCTCATTGCTTAGCTTTTAGTAATCCTACTAGGAATACCCCCCTTGAGCTAGAGTAAAGCTGGCCTAAAGTGAAGAGGATAGGTTACTTAGGTGACAGTGGTGACCGTCCCAATAGTTCCCTCCAGGGTTGTGCCTTGTGGATTAGGACTTTTATCATCAAGTATAAGTTGGGAGGTAAGAAGGCCAACAAGGACACCTTGATTTGGCTGGACCCAACAAGATATATTGTTGTTGCAACAAAAATGTTTCATACGCAATAACCTTGGGCTTTCATATCTGTTACCTTGATTTGGTTGGGGCCTGCACAGTAGTCTTAGGCCAACATTTTATTACCCTGGATCTGGTTGATTTGGTTGGAGTTTGCATTAGGCCAACATTTTATTATCCTTGATCTGGTTGGGCACAACAAGGTATTTGCTATTATAAACTACTGCAACAAGCGATAGTGAGAGAGACTAGCATTTGTGAATGTGGTTCCTTTGTCGTATCATTGCTCCATCTTGGAAATGGAATTCAGGTAAAAATGCCTTTGGCTAAGAATTGAATTTGTCCCTCATCAATCTGTTCTAGGTGAATTGCATGTATACGAATAGTGTCGCATGTATAAGAACTAGGTTCCTTGGAGTGGCAATAATGCTCTGGTGTGTTTGAGAAATGCTACCAAGTGGCAATAAAATTGCATAAATGAGTTGCATATGAAAAGTGGAATAATATAAGCATGTATTAGAGTTGTGTATGAGAGTTGAGTTATCACGGAGGTATTGTATTGTATTGTATAGATACACAAGCTAAAATTCCAATATCAAGGCAATTTATGTCAATCTGTTACAATGTGCTATTTGGTTGTACATTGCTTAAGTTATTACAAAATGGTATCAACGGAATGAATTAGGGCTATTAGTGTGGTATCAAGGTTGTGCATGAGGTATCAGAGCAGTAGATTTGGATAAATCCCCAAAACCTGTCCCCTTGACCCCATCCCCAAAACTCGGTGCAACATGAAGTCTACCTGCCCACAACCCACTCCCCCCACACTCGCACACACAGACACACACGCACTTAGAAACCATAAATCCTTGGAGCATCATTGTGTAAAGAAAGTACATTTTCATGGTTCATGTGGCATAGAAGCTTAATTTCTCGAAGAGTCCTCTTTGCATCGATCCTATTAGCAAAAGCATTGCCAATTTTCTTGATAGCAACTTCCTCATTTGTCTCCGAGTTCACTGCTGCACTGTAAAAGAAAACAACAAAAACAAGTTAGATGAAAACTATGATGGTGACAAAATTGGGTTGTATTTAAAGAAATCTTTAAAAACTACAAAAGCTACAACAAAATTGACCATGAGAGAGTATTTTTATTAAGTAAACTTGTGTGAAGAATTGGCTCTTTCAGCATCATTAGCTCATATTTTCAGTGTTTTTTTATTTGACTTTCTTTTCCTAGTCAAAGCAAAACAAATATCATGTCAATGTTTTCAACCAATTTATTTTTGTCCAGTGCCAGGTCACAGTTAACCAGAATATAAGGGAGCTAAAAGATTATACTTGAGTGCACTGTTTGCGAAATAATAGAGTCAACCAGCTACACTCATGTGAGGAGCACATGAGGATCTCTGCCCAACAGTTGATACAGCGGATCAGTATACAACCAATATACTATCGAAACAGACAACATTGTCAGTCAATAACCAGAACCCTAGCCAATATCCATTACTCACCAACCAATTCAATACGTTACCAAGTAAATGTAATGAAAGAGTATAAGCACATTTATGACAAGCATATCAATGTGATCTTAGACACTGCACATGATGTAAGTAGTGAAATAGATTGTAAAAGAAACCGTTGTATTTATTATATATATCAATGACATTATAGATCATGTCTCACTTCAAGTAAATAATGTCCTTCTTAACATGTATTCAAGTGTTGCATGTATTGCAATAATATCGAAATTATCGCGATATTATCACCAAAACCCAACTCGGCAATAATATCGCTGGTATTTACCGCGATAATTTGTAATTATCATGATAATTTCAACAATTATCACGATAATTTGGAAATTATCGCCCTGCTGCATCAATATCACCTTGTAATGAATTTTTTTGGCCTTTAAACCCTCATTTTGCAAGAGTGAGTTAGTGGATTGAACCAGTGTTTTCAAACTCGGACACCAATTAATCTGGTAATGTTAAATTCTTTATTAAGTAAAAGTTGACATTTCCTTTATCTTTCATTTTTATCCTTTTACTTAAATTTTTAACATTACCATTAATTGTTTCAGGATATTTGAGAGTGGTTCCAACCTCCTTGGACTTCATATGGAGAAAATAGAATTTCATATCCCATTCTAAATTCAGCAGACTTAAGTTTTCAGGCTTTTAGGATTGGTAGGATTGCAACATTTTCGTTGGATTCTATCACGTATGAGGGTATGGGATTGGCATTTAATCAAGAGAACCAAGCCTGTTATGTACCTTGATGTTGGTGGTATAGATTGTTGAACTCTTTTGTCATGGCCTTAGCAAAAATGTACTCTTCACTCAAATCAAGATCATTGATTAAGCATGTTAAAGTTTTTTTACCATATTATAAGGCTTGGATTAGGAAGTTTCATCAAAATAGGGTGGTGTTGATTGATGTCCCTAGAGGATCGAGGTAGAGGCAAAGGGTGATACTAATGATGAGGATCCTAATATAAACGATGGTGGAACATTGTTTGTCCTTCAAATGTTCTTGCTCTTTCATTCATAATGCTTTCTTTCAAAATTTCAATAGTTCTTTGGAATCACAGTTTGAAATCATTAAAATATAATCTTTTTCATTAGAATTTAAATATTTTATGTAGTTTTTAGTAAACCAAGCCATTGAAATCAGATTGGTCTGAGTCAATCCGAGTTCAAGTATCTAGATGCCTCGTGATGATCATCTCATGAGATACATTTATTTTTGTTTTAACGTTATTTCATATTATCCTATCACAATTATGACTCGGGATAGATATCATATTTCAGTATCGATGTTTGTTTGATGGACCACTTGACACCTTATACATCTTATATTTCAGTTTTATTTTCATATTTGTGTGACAACGTGTTTGTTTTATGCTGATGTTTCTTTAGAAGTTTAAAAATTTGAAAAAAATGATTATTTTTGTATTTTTTTAAGTTTCCCGATATTGCCGATAATTTAAATTTTGGACCCCCGGCAATAAATTCCTGATAACAATAAGTGCAACATTGAAATTTCAAGCTTATAGCTTTATAATGCTTCTATGTTTTATAATATTATATGCATATGTAACAAGTATGAGGTGTATGGCATAATCAATGTGTGTGTATGTGTGTTGTATAGTATGAATGGGCTTTGCCTAACTGATTAGGTTCAGTACCTATTAAGATTGGTTCTGTCATACAAGATTTGTTATAATGATGATGCCAAAATAAGCCTAAATAGCGATTGAGGAAAACTGGCTAATCACATATACATCCCATATTTGTAAAATACTAAAAGCAAGCCTACCAATAACCATCACAAGTTCTAACTAAAACCTATAGCTTAGAGTTTTGTGGTGTCACCAAAAAGCCATTGCCAACTAAAGAGAAATGCAAAATTCAAGAGAAAAATATATACTTGGAGAGAGGTAATTGGACACAACAATCTACCATATGTGTGTGTGAGAGTGAGGGAGAGAGAAGAGGAATTAAGAATTATAAACACTATAATGAAAATAAATGAAGACTTGTCATTGGAGAAACTTACAATTGCAACAACAGTGCTTACCTTTGCAAATGGGAATGGCATTTCTATGATTAATGAAAAGAATGGCAGTGAAAAAAATTAAAAAATACCACAAAATCACAATGGAAGATTTGACTAACCTTCAACTTCAACAACAAAGTAACAATCACCTATTAAATATTCTACATCCATAAAGAATTTAACTTTATTGACAACCATTCACAACAAAGAAATAAGTAGTGATTCTATGAACAAAGCAAAGTTTGAGAGTAATGCCCCTAAAGGATCAATGATTATGATCCACAAGACAATAACCCTAAAAAATATCATTATAAGAGAAATATCACGCATCCAACCCCCTCTTTAACTCCATTGAGGGAATGGGGAACTTTGTGTTGTTTTTCTTCATATGAGATATAATCGATATATTATTACAATGATGAGTGTTCCATATATAGGGAACATATGGTGACCATCCATGAAAGGATGCGTCCCTTGAATAATCAATAACTATTTATTATTACCATTTACTTATTATATATGATATTTAATAATCAGTAATTATATTATTAATTATTATTCTAAGAGAATATCTTCTCGATGTTGTCCAAACATCAACACTCCCTCTCAACGAGGGAGACATTCTGCATCATGCCAAGCTTGTCTTTGAACTATACAAACCTCACCCTAGACTCGTGACACTTATATGTCAATCTTGGGAGACGTCTCTCTCCCACCTGAACCGAGGAGATACTCCTTCCGCGGCTCTCCCTCTGAGCCAATTAACTCTCTCTAAGATCAGGCTCACTCTGGGTCCGCATGTAATAGCATATAGCATCTTGAGTCTTTATCATTCCTTGTCAAATCACCATGACTAGGACAAAGACCACACCAAGATCTTTCACCACAAGTACACACCTGTGAGTGTGTTGTCGTCCTAATACACACTTGCAAACGTGAGCTAAGTCCGGCTCACTTAATGTGTCCTTGGAGGCACAATGCCTAGGTTCACAGCCCACATTGTCACTTTGACCGGAACCTCTTCCGTCTAGGCTCACTCCTAGGGAAGCCAAGGGGGGTAGTCCCTAGTTTCTAGATTAGCTTTGGAGTCAAGTTCTAGGAGTTAGTTTTAATTTCTTAAGGTTAGAGGGGATCTAATCTAGGATTCTAAGGCAGCAATGCAAGATGCAAAGGTTAGCATGTCAAGTAGCCCTTTCCCTAAGTCAACTAAGACTAGTGCCTAAGGTTGGGCAAGGGGTCAACTATATTTTAGAATGATTCGTTACAAGTATGATTACAAGTTATACAAAAGAATAGTTGAATAAAAAATTAAGTACAAGATTTACAATTAAAGAATACTAGAATACAACAAACAAGCTAACCACTTTAATGATTTGTGTGCAGGTTACAAGAAGGTCAAAGCATCATATTACATTTATGAGATCATCATCAATACATCAACAAATAAGAGTTATGAGTTTTAAGCACAATTATTATGAAGATGAATGATACCCACTCTTAGTTATTAAACCTTCAAAGTGTTTATTAGATTAAGCCCAAGGTTGGATTATTAAGGTTTCTTAAGATAGTCAAGTTTTAGTTAACTTTATTAAGCTTTCGCCAAAGCTTCCTCCCCCTATTGCCAAATGACTGTTGGATGCTCAATAAGTGTCGCCACCCTAGCTTCGCAGGTCAGCCCGAAAGATTGAGTTCTTACAGAAAGGATGCTCCGCGCCAAGAGACCGTCCCCGGCCTAATCACCTTCCATTGCCCCTCAATCCCCATTTTAGATGGTGAAGATGGTGGTCTAAGGTACGCTAAAGAGTCTATTAAGTTAAGATATGAATTAGGTAGACTTTTATGAGTGTTTTAGAGTGTTTTAAAGATTTTATGACACTTTTAAAATGTGATTTAGTGACTTGGCCGAAACTCACTTCAGCCTAAAATGTGTTGCTTAATACTATGAAATGAAAGGCATTAACACATATATGTTGTGTGAGAGCAAATAACTTAGTTGCACAAATAGATAGCTTGCAAAGTAAAGGAAGAAATTACAAGGGCAAGAACAACTTGCTAACCAAGAAATGAAGAGAAATCAAACTTATCTTTTCTTTAGGAGCATTTAGATATGAGCATTAAGTGTGAGAAAGAAAAAGATTTAAGTGTTTGTCTACTTATCAATGAGATTACTTCAAGCACGTCGCAAATGGCCTTAGAGATCAGGCATGAAAGAAAAGAAGCACCATTCACTTATTGAAGCATTTAAACATAAGAGTTATAGATCTAAGCATCTAGGAAAAAGATTTAAATTTTTAATAACTTTAAGCATGCAACTAGATCTAGTTAAGTTATTGATTATGCCCAATAGGCTTAAGCTTGAGATTTATTTAGTGTTAGATCTAGATTTAGAATATTCTTAGAGTATTATGCATCAATAACTTAGATCATCAATCACATATTTCTAGTGCGCATTTGTTGAAGGAGGCTTATTTTGGTGATTTTTGGCAATTTTCTTGGTGGAAGGTTTACAACTAGGGTTTGGCTTGATGAATGGATGGTAAATGTAAGTGAATTTATGCAATCCTTCCATTACTTGAATGGTTATAGTATTTTACTTGCATTTTGTTAATGAAATTGTTGGAATAAACCCTAGGAAATAAGCACGTGTTGGTGTCCTTATTTTAATTCCCTACTAGGTTATGCCAAGGAGCCTTTTTTTTTTGTGTTGGAGACATTGCTAGGGCCTTGCCATGACAACACCCTATCTCTTATTCTCCATCCAAGCCGATTTTACCTTGTCATTGAGCTAAAGAAGGAGGAAAACGTGCTAAGGCCTAGGGTTGCCTACACTTTAGTAAGTCGTTTTCCCCTAGGGTTTGATGGTTGAAGCCTTGGCTTACCAACACTTCACCATTAAATTCTCTTGTCTTTAGCCCTACTATTATCATATTGTTCCTTCAACTCTTGCCACTATCTTTGACTCCATTTTCCCTATGAATGCACTAGTCTAATACCTTTTACTTGAGTGTTTTGATCACAACCTCCAAAATCTTTGAACAACTACTAATACCTTCTAACCCTAACCTACTAACTTCATTGCTGCAACTATTCATTTGAGTCATAGTTATACTTTGCAGCATTTTAGCTCCTTTAAGCAATTGAAAGATTGGCTAATGCGTAGTAGTCTTTGCTTCTAAAGAATGTTGGTATTGTAACATTGATGATAAATCATTCTTATTCATATTGAAGCCTTTTAAAAGCATTTATTGTGAAGTGACATATTGTGATTATTGCTACTACACATCATTGATTTTCTTCATCAATATTATTAGTCAATTGCTTTACTTGAGAAAGTCTCCAATTATATGAAGTACTAAATAGGAAGTGATCTTGCGAATATATAGTTTCTTGTTGCTTTGTTCCGGGCAGGTACATTTCTGGTTATTATTATCTTTATTGGTTGTTTAGCTAAACTTTATGATTGGTGGTGACTTGAGAGAGGGAAGCTTTTACTTAGCCTTAAACCTTTGCCCTCTCAAAACTCCAGGTCACCGGGGACGTCTCCCCTAGGCCTACCACCCTAGATAGAAAGGGACATCCTATTAAGGTGATAGTGATAGGATAGTCTCCCGTTTCCTTTATCCTTCAAAGTACAAACTGTGCGATAACAGTCACCCAACCATAGGCACAAGGCCACCCCGAGCACCTTAACCTTTGATAGAATGATTCTGGGAAGCCACACTAGAACCAACAGATAAACCAAGAGAGCGCACCTTCTCCAAGGTAGCGCACAAGTAAGAGTACCAAAAAGGTTGAACAAGAGTGCACTGCACCACTGCAGCTGTTGTTGCTCCTCTTCCAAACTTGCGCACTACTTTTGCTACTACTACACTTCTAAGATATGCGCACCAACTGAGTGAGTGTGTGTTTTACCAAATGAGCTAAAGCTCCTTCTATTTATACTAATCTGGCCAGGTGAACAGGTGTCTCTTCAAGCAGGGATGACTCTCATTTTTTGCATATAATACTTCAATATTACTTATTCTGCTGAGCCGACTTGTCTTCCAGGGTTTTCACACATTTGTTTAGGTTTTCTCTTGCTTCTGGAATATTCTATTCTAGTCAAAGGTTTATCCATGGAGGTTAATAACTCCCGCAGCTACCAAAACATCAACATGCAGCCCACAGAGTGGATGCCATGACCCACACCTTGGGAGCTAATAGATGATGGATGTTTCCTTTGGAGGCAAGAGAAGACACCTTGAAGGACAATACCTAGCCCTCACCTTGCCCAACGATTTGCCTTTGGAGGCCATGCGCTACACTTTTGGGCTTGACAACACCCTTGGGGCTAGTGTTTTGGTGATGGTGGTAATGTTTGATGATGACTTGGCATGGTTGATGAAGAGGACACTTACCATGGTGACACATGACCTTTGGAGGCCCCACGTCTCCTTCAAGAACCCAACAACTTGCTCAAAATGCCAAAAAGTCACCCTTTAGGGGCATGACATCATGTTTTTAGGGTTTCTTCTTGTGTAAAATCAATTTTTGAATTGTAAAGGGGCAATTAGAGGAAGTGGCCTCCCTAATTGCGTTTTACCCTAAAGTTATGTGGACAAACTCTATTTTAAGGTCTTGTATAAATAAAAGACCTAGATCATTTCATTTTCATAAGATTCTCACTTGAGAATAAGACATACTTGGCTGAAATTTTTGCCCTCTTGGGGCATTTGGTCTATCTCTCTCTCTTGTGCAACATTGTGGATGTTTTTCTTGTCTATTGTGGAGCTAAGTGGTGCGCTGCCCTCTTGGAGGCTTTTCTCTTGCATGTGGATGAAATTTACTTGGTAGATGAGGGTTTTAGCTTGCTATCTTGTGGAATTCGTAAGGAATTTTCTGCATTTGTTGGTAATTTCTTCTTGTTTCATGTTGTTCTTGTTTAGAACCCTTGGAGGAGTATAAGTGTTAGATTTTTAGGGTTAGAATAAAACAGCAGTCTCTTTTAAATAATTAAAACTAAACTCCTTTAGATCTGAAGAACAGAACAGCATATAGAGTAGAAACAGTAGAATAGAAATCTGAACCTAAGATAAAGCAGAGATCTATGCAAATATACTGTCAGTAAACTTTAATCAATGAGATATTTAAAACTCAGATCTAAACAGAGTTATTAGACCTC